>JAQZBX010003401.1:0-65503 GCA_029593785.1 Cabassous unicinctus
AAAAAAAAAAAAAACAAAAAAACTAAAAACAGAAAACCACAAGTGTTGGAGAGAATGTGGAGAAACAGGAACACTCCTTCATTGTAGGTGGGAATGTAAAATGGTGCAGCCCGCCCCCCAAAAAAAACATGGTGCAGCCATTGTAGAAGACAGTTAATTGTTCCTCAGGAAGCTAAATATCAAACTGCTGTTTGACCCAGAAATCCTGCTACTAAGAATATATTCAGAAGAAATGAAAGCAAGGATGTGAACTGACATTTGCATCCTGATGTTCACAATGGTGTTATTCACAGTTGCCAAAAGAAGGAAACAACCCAAGTGTCTGGCAAACAACGAATGGATAAACAATGTGGTATTTACATATGATGAAATACTATGCTACTATAAGAAAAAATGAAATTGAGATACATATGATAACATGGGATGAACCTTAAGGACATTATGGTGACTGAAATAAGCTAGTCACAAAAAGACAAGTATTGTATGTTTTCACTAATATAGACTAAATATGATAAGTAAACTCATGGAATTAAACTCTAGAGTATAGATTACTAGGAAATAGAATGTGGGTTGAGAAGGGGGAGCCAATGCTTACTGACTGTAGAAGTTTTAATAAGGTTTATTGTAAATGTTTGGAAATGGATAGAGATGATGGCACCACATTATAGAGACTATAATTAATATTACTGACATATAAATGTGACTGTGGGTGAAAGGGGCTGTCTAGGGTCATAAATGTCAATAGAAAGAGAGCTCGTGGATAATCCTGGGATAGTATAACAGTGAATTTCATAGTGGATGAGAATTGTGATTAGTAGTGCACAAATACAAGAATGTTTTTCCATGAACTAGAACAAATGTGCATAGTTTACAAAGTGTTAGGAATATGGGAATATATGGGAAAAACACAACTAATATAATTTATCAAGTATAGTTAACAGGAATATTGTAATACTTTTTCATCAATGGCAATAAAGGTACTATGTCAATGCTAAGTTTCAACAATAGCAGGTGTAAGGGGGTATGGGAGTTTTCTTTTTTTTTTTTTCAAATCAGTCCCCACAAGCCATGAAGCAAGAAAATGGCGTAACAGAAGAGTGACACAAGGGAGAGCCAAGACGAGACACACCAAAAAAACAGGAAGTAAGGTGGTGCAAGCAGTAGGTCACCTCTCTCCCACATCGGAGGTGCCGAGGATTGAATCCCAATGAAGACAGGAGGAGAAGGGTGAGAAGATAGAGCAGAAAATGGACACAGAGAGTTGCCCAGTGAATGGACATAGAAAAAGCAAAAATGGGGGTGGGGATGGGTTTAAAAATGGGAGTTTTCTTTTTGGAGCAATGAAAACATTCTAAAATTGTCATGATATCAGCTCAATTCTGTGATGATACTGAGAGCCACTGAGTGTACACTTTGGATGGATTGTACAAGGCATGGAAATGTATAACACAATGAACCCTGTGGTGGATGATGGACTGTGGTTAACAGTACAAAGACGAGAACATTCTTTCATGAACTATAGCAAATGTACAATACTAATACATGGTATTAATAATACGGTGGTTTGTGGATAAAATACACATAAAGTAAGCTATGGACTATATTTAGTATTAATATTTTCATGTTCTTTCACCAATTGTAGCACATGTTTAACAATAATGCAAGGCATTGGTGGGGTGATGTATGGGAATCCTGAATGTTATACACAATTGTTTTACAGATTTACAACTTCTCTAATATAAAAACATATGTTTAGCCACATGTAAATAGGGGTTTGATTTCCTTCCTAATAATTAGACTAGGGTCAGCAATCCAGGACAGTGTCCCAGACTCCATTTTTATATTTTGTCTGCTATATGGTAATGTGGTTTTTGACCACATGCTTGTAATAGCACTGCTGATATCTAGGATTCACAAACCTGCTCCAGGAAGCAGAAATAAAGAAAAGAGAAGAGCATGAGCTGTATGTTGGCCTGTTCTCTCTCTTTCTCTTTTAAATCAAAGCAATAGCTTCTCTCAAATCCCCATTAAGAGAAATAGGCTTAGATCAAGTGGATGCTTGAGAAATAAAAAATTTTGGTTAAGCATATTGGCATCCCCTCAAAAAAAAAAAGAATTAGTGTTCGCTTAAGTTAAGTAAGAGGTGCAAAATTGATATAAGTAGCCTATTTCTATCACAGAGACTAAGGAAGAACAAATATTCTTAGACACTAGCTCACATAATTCACTGAATTACAGAGGCTATTACCATGATTTGCCATGAGTGATAAGAAGATTCATTTGTCCTTGGTTTAATATTGAAGAAGAAAGAGTTTATACTTATATTTTTAATGCTTTCATTTTTAGGAACATTAATATGTTAAATGAAAACACAACATATGACTCTGGGACCTCATTTTCTACCACCATACATGCCTTGTTAGTCAGGAACAAATTGCAATCCAAGGATGTCTTGTGCCTTTGAATGATCAGTTTGAATTATCAGTACACAGTCCTTTGATTTCAGATCGCCTTATCGTTACCATGAAAGACCCTTATTTTGTGTTTGATGCAAGCAAGGAGGTTGGATAGCTTATTAAGATAACCACATGGACATTAAAAAAACAAAAACAAAAAAACAATGGATCTACTAACAGAAAAGCTTAGATTTGTATAGCTAAACTTTGAAAGTCTTCTGAGCTGCCACATGATTCCCATAAACCTGGGTAGTTTCTATAATAGTAGCCCCAGAAAAATAAAATTACTACCAAGTATGACTTAATAGTGAAAATAAACACAACAGATTCAAATGTAACATCCTGACCATCAATAGTTTGTATAAAACTAAACATCTATAATATGAATACCCACTTCAATAGTATGCATATGCAGGTACTGAAAACAATGTTCCACCATGTAGAAATCAAACAAGGAGTATGGTACAATGTGAATGATAGGTGAGTATTAGGAGTTATATCATTATTTATAATCAGGTAATGGTGCCAGAAAAAAATTCTTTGATTTCTAATAATATTGACAACGGTAACATAATGTCTTTATAATCCTAAGTTAAAATATGTCAAAGATCATTTAGAATCTGGTAGTCATTACGCTAAAGACACTTCAGACTAGGTAAAATTATGAAAGCGTATTCAATAGAAAATGAAAAATAAGTGTTAACTATATAAACTGGAATTCAGGTGAAGAGTGGAATTAAATTTATTGCTTGGAAGAGATAATTGACTCCATTTGGTGCATTACTGACTAAATAACATAGTGGAAGGTGTGGCAGTTTGAAATTCTTTTATGAATCCCCAAAAGAGAACTAATTCATTCTTGTGAGTGTGGGGCTATTTTGACTGGATTCATGTCAGTGATGCATGACTCAGGTTGAGTCTCTACCACCTTGCTGGGTCTAATATAAACCCAGAGACAGATAGGCAGACAGACAGAAGAAAAGAAGCCTCCATGTGTGATCCTGCCATGTAAGCAAGAGGACTAGAGGATCACTTGAGCCTGAAGCCTCAAGAGGCTGGGCCCACAGAGCAGCTCAAGAGGAGATGGTGAGTCCCAAGGGGAAGACCAAAACCTCGGCAGAGATCAGGAGCCATCTTTGCTAAATGACAGCTGACTGTCACCAAAGCATCTGTGATGGTGCCTTGGTTTGGTATTTCAAAGCCTTGGAAATGTAAACTTTTACTCCAAATACATCCCCTTTATAAAAGTCAACACAGTTCTGGTGCTTTGCTTTGGCAGTCCTTTGCAACCTAAAACAGAATGATTATCCACTAATTGGAAATTATTGATATTTTTATGGTGACTTGCTTTTACAATTCCATACAGGTCTTCCACCTGTATATAGTAGTTTTCATTATTATTTTTATGAGCTAAATGTTTTAAATGTGATTGAAAGGAGTTGTGGGGAAAATACTTAAATCAATAGAGGTTCCACCCTTACTCAATTGCCATATTTGAACAACAACATTTTTTAAATGACTCCATTTCCTGTTCAGAAACACTGTGGAAATATTGTTTATAAAGACAGATTTTGAATTCTAAAAATTATAAGTAAAAATGTGTCTTTTTTATTTGCTTCAGGTGATGATAAAGAAAAACATTAGCTAAGAATATTAACATGAATTTGGTTTCTTAACTGTGCCTAAAAAGGGAGAAAAAATTAAGTACAAACCATCTGTCAAGGCAGGGAGCCCAAATTGCAGAGTGTTTGGTGGGGATACTGCACAAACAGATTGGATAGATCCACAGGATTCACACCACATGGTTCAACAGCTGGGATTGATGATACAGGCTATTGGAATCACTTTGTACGTCAGACCACAATCAACTGAGGGAATAAACACTGAGCAATCATCTTCAAAGTGCAAGTTCATATGCCACTTCTATGTTGAGTTTCCTTGAGAAGTGACTCCCACTGACTGACCGTCTACTGCTCTTGCTGTCAAACATTCCAGTCATGCACCAGAATAAAAGGAAATCAGTGAAAACCATAATTCAAATTTTGAAAATCAAGCCAATATGAGAGAAGAAGAGATTGATCTCTACTTCAAACTGGCAAGTGAGGCCAAAATTAGATGTATACATACATAATTTAAATAATAATAAAATTATTATCAATAATATTTCTTTATAATTAAAAAGTTGCAAATAAATTGATAGTTATATAAAAGGTTACATACAGAAATAACTATTTTAAACATAAAATAAATGTGTAATATAGAGCCTATATAACATTTAATATTAAGAAAATATATGTTAAATTAATATGTATATATATTTTAGTATTTTTAAAATATAGAACATTTACATATGTGTGAAGGCAAAAGGGAGTGAAACCTATGAATTTTCATTCTGTAAAATCTGTTTCCCTGTATAAGACACATAACTAAAAGTATAATCTTCCTTTCCTCCTACCAAGAAAGATTAAGAGGCATATATCAATGCTTTAGATATAGTGCATTAAATAGTAATTATTATTCTTACACACGCACACATACACACAGGCACATAAAACTAGGATATTGAAATTATAAGATGATTTTAACTACTCATGTAGCTTGAGATTAAATGATGCATCTTTAAAAATATATAAAGTTATATATTACATATTACATATATCGTATATAAATGGTATATATACCATGTCTATTTCACATATTTTTAATAATATTTTAACTTGATTTTCATCTCATTTGCATAGAATTAATTTAAATTCTCCAGAAATTTATTTTTGATAGTCATGTGACTTATACACTTTATAATACAAACGGAGTAATGTTTTGGTGAAAGTATTTCACACTTGATCAAATTAATTTTATTAAAGAAGATCAAATTTTTTTCTATGCCATTTATCAATTCTGAAATTTTAGAATTAAGCTTCTTGATTATTACTGGAATTCCATTCAAAATTTTTAATTAGATTACTATATACAATTGTAGTCAATACCATTTCAAGTTTTAATAGTATAAAAAGGAAGAAACTGCATTTTTAGATAGAACAATAAAGTGATTATTTCATTTTTGGAGATGTATCATAAATGAGTCTTCATACTTTTCTCCTACTTGAAGTCTTTCACCTATTACAAAGGAAGGAAATGACTGAGAGTTGACCTTCTCCAGGAAAGATGTAGTATTAACTTGGCATTTTGTGTGCAGACCACTTTTATTTCTAAAGCAGAATGCCTGTTTTGTATACTGGTATAATATTTTCATAGGTTCAAAAATATGTCCATACATAACAAGCATCCTAGGAAATTTAAACATCAAATTAAAACAAATATTGATAGGATATTTATTATTATGAAATGTGCTGTTTACTTCTTATTTTAATCAAGATTGAAATATCAATGACAAAGGCAATAGTTCGTGAAATAGTTTCTACTCATTACTTGAGTCTAGTTTTCAGATGCATAGCTATTTTTCATGAATAGTGGTACCTACCATCTTTAGATTTCTGTGTTTTCTTATTTAATAAGAGAGATTTTTCCGTTTTATTAATCTCTTCTAAATTACAAGACTATATTTAGCTTCTTAGGTCATCACTTATTTTATAATGATTATGATACTTTAAACAAAGGTAGACTAAGTGCTAACTATTAAGTGCTTTGTTTCTAGTAACTTGTCATCTCATAGCAGTTTTATGAGAAAAGTGTTATAATTATTCTCATTTTACAAATCAGTATACAGGTCCAAATAGGTTAAGTAATGTGTCCATTCTTACATAGCTCATAAGAACTAGAAAAATAATGTGAAACCAGGTCAGAATGATTTCAAAGACCAAGCTCATAATTACTATCCATCATCTCATCTTTACTACCTTGTTTCTCTTTATTCCTTTTAGTTTCTTTTCCTTTGTTATTTTTTCCCAAAGTTTTAGTCATCATGAATGATTAAGTACCAGACTGTTTTTATGCAAGGTTTAGATTCCTTAAAATTTATAGAAAATTATGGATAACCGTCATTGAAAGAATTGAAATGTTCAAAATGCCTTATAATCCAAAGTAGCTGTGTTTGGCCCCACTCACTTGACCATTAGGTTTACCCTCAGAACAAACAATTTTAATCATTTATCTTTTATTTCTCCTAGTGCTTGCCTCAGTAATAATCTTATATTGCTATTTTTCATTTGTAAATTTGATATACTTTCCCCCTTCCCTGAGATGGCTCCCTCATCTGTTTGCTTGTTGTTGTTTTTTTGCTCGTTGTCTTGCTTGTTGTTTTTGCTCGTTGTCTGCTCATTGTTTTTGCTAGTTGTTTGTTTGTCTTCTTTATGAGGCACCAGGAGCCAAACCCGGGACCTCCCATGTGGGAGGCAGGCACTCAACTGCTTGAGCCACATCCACTCCCTGCTCGTTTGTTTTTGCTCATTGTCTGCTCATTGTTTCGCTTGATGTCTGCTCGTCTTCTTTAAGAGACAGCAGGAAAAGAACCTGAGACTTCCAGTGTGGCAGGCAGGCACTCGACTGCTTGAGCCACATCCACTCCACAGATATTCTTCATGACTTGTTTGCAATATAGGAATTGGCTCACTTATAAAATCCCTATATTCTAGCCCGCTTTCACTGTTGTATTCTTTTAGCATTAGTTTGCTGAATAAAGCATTTGGAACTTTATGTAATATACAAAAATATTATCAAATGATTAGGAGTCACAGCTCTATTTCTATTTATGTAATATTGGTATGATATTTGTGGATACTCTATTTCATGATCCATCAACTCCCAACATGATCTGGATTTCCCACTGTGAAAAGACAATATACGTTGCTTTCCCTACACCAATTCCATTTCAAAACCCTTTCAATTATATCTTTAGTTTTAGTCTCTTTGGGGAAATCTGTCTTTTCTTTTAAAAACATATCAATTTTCTACTTTAACTAAAATTTTTATGAAAATTTGATAGCCAATAAAGAGATTTTTATATTTTTTAATGATGCAAATATTGGTACATGTTTGACCATTCTGTTTTTTTGTGTTTTTTTTCACTTTCCTTCTTTTTGTGTGTGTGTGTGACTATCTCATGTAAATAGCATATAGCCAATATTTTTTGGAACTAAACAGAATGTCTTTATATTTATTAGAGCTTTTAATACATGCACATTTAATGCATGTATTAAAATATTTTCTCTTATTCCTCATATATTTTATGTTTTCTATTTATTATTCTTTCCCAAAATTGATATTTTTATTTCATTTGTATGAATATTGCTGGTAGGATTATTGGGTGGGGATTTTGACATGTTCTTTGTCTTCTAACAGTTATTATTCTAAGTATGTTCTATACAATTTAACACATACAATCAAGCTCATATTTTTCCGGCAATTACAAGACCTGTATGTGTGTGAGTGTATTCAAAAGGACAAGACATATTTCACCTCTTGAAGTATTATTTAATAGGTAAGGCAGTAATTCCTAAGAACGAAATGGCATTCTTTGGTTCAAGGCTAGGTATCAACATTTGCTCAATAATGTGAACTCATTTTTGACTATCATATCAGTTTTATACCAGCTGAATTGCACCCTCAGATGTCCTTTGATGAATAATAGATATTTTTTAAATCTTTCATTCTCATTTTTACACTAAAACTTATTTCAAACTACTATAATGATCATTTAAATGTTAAACATCCTTAAAATGATACAGCGTTTGTATCGTGATACATAATACAACTATTATTCTCAGCATAAGGTTATGCACTTTTATGATTAACAAAATCATCATTTTTAAAAATAATAACTATCATTGCGCACTTAAAAATGAGTCATGCCCTGAAGAAACAAAGAGAAAGAGCAGATCAAATCTCTTTCTTTAAAATATAGGAAAGCTTTTATATACCAAACTCTGCTTTTAATCTAATCTAGATTGTAAAATTTTGTTAAATAGGAAAGAAATAAAACATTTTATGGACAAAATTTTTAATGTTTCAAGTCTTTGAGTTACTGAGTGTCACATCTACCATTCACAAGCTTTCCTGTTTGTTTATTTTTTTTCTTTGGAATTTAAATTTTTTTAACTAATGCTGGAAGCAACATGTATTGAATCACAGATAGATACCAAAAAAATGTAAATACAGGCACTCCAAAACAAGATAATTATCGTTCTGCAAAAATTTTTGATGTATGGGAACCAATCATAAGAACATTGTTCAAGAACAAAATTTACCTTGTAGTTATAGTGCTAAAACTGCCCAGGATTTATTACAAAGTTGTAGAGAAAGTAGACAATATTCTTATGATTGGGAGCTTTTAGTTAAAATAAAAATAGGAATGCATTATTTCTTAAAGCTTTCCAGAGAAACACTATTGTTAGCAATATGCATATTCTTGCCAAGATGCAGATGGTATGACTCATCTTGTGTAAGACTGATGTATTACTTTGGCAGTCGGATATAATCCAGCCTGAAAATGGAAGCACTGAAGTCCTTGGCAGTGACAGCTGTGTTTCTGTATAGGATACAGTGAAGTGGGAAGAATGATTCAGACAATAAAGAACAGACCTAATCAATGTTAGGATCCTTTTCTTTATAACAAAAAATTTGTTAGAATGAAGCTCAACTGAAAGATTTTTGAAGTATGTATTATCATTCTAGTCATTTAAAAATGTGCCCATAACAACTAGTCAAAACATATATTGGTAACAAAATACCTAATCTAATGCTACCAATTGTTACCTTTGTAGAAATACAAAACCTTTATAAAACCATTGCTTAACTTTATATCTTCAGCATGCTAATATGAGAAAAAAATCACTTAAAACAGATGTTCAGTGTTTTATAAAATCACAGTTTTATCATATACATTATAATCCTATTTTAGGTTCTGTGGCAAGTTAACAATGGCTTATGAAGATGAGGAAAGTAACAGTCTTGAAGCTCTCGTCAGTGATGGGGAAAATGCTAAACTTTTCAGTTTAAAGTTAATTTTATTACAAATTATTTCTGTCATAGCTACATATTAATATTTTTAAACCTCAAGGGAGTTTATGAAGACAACAGCAAAGATATTTAAATTCAAAATAATTATTGACTCCAAATAAAATATTATATGAAATTGAGATAGAAAATATAATCTGAGTATATTAAACCATGAGTTTCATCTAAGAAGTGGAAAGCTCTTACTAAAAATTGGTGTTCTTCTTCAGCATTTATTCCCAAACTGATTGCTACTGAGCATTTTTCTTGTGACATTAATTGCCTTGGTGAGAGACCAATTGTACACACACACACATACACAACCAGTAAGTTTATCGTTAACAAGAATAGTAGTATAATATTCAATTCACTTTCAGAGAAGCTGTATTTGTGTAGTTGATTTATTCATTGGGATTTCAGATGCATTTTTATGACTATGCCCTTATAAATAATGATGTGAAGAAAATTAAAATCCTACAATAAAAAAGTATTTGAATGACATGAAATTGAGAGGATTTAGAATAAATAGAAATAGATTTGAAATGCTTCTTCCAAATAAGTGAGATTTAATATAGATAATCAAATTAAAACTGACCATAATGACTCAAAGAGAGGCACCAGATTATTGATCATAAAAATGCTTCAGACTAAGAAACAGCACATTTCGTATTGAATGTAACATATTTGCTAAGGGCCTATGATTGAATCATTTCGGTGCTTATTCTTCTATTATGTGCTGGGTAATGGAGTAAAAACTTTCTACTTCCCTCTTCTCAAGATACTTTAGGGCACTGATCCTTAAGTTTTAGTATACATCCAAATCTCTTGGAGGGCTTGTTAAAAGACAGATTGCTGGATACCATATGCAGTGTTTCTGAGTCAGTCAATCTGAGGTGAGGGATGTGTTTCTAACAAGTTCCCAAAAAATTCAGCAATGCTTTTAGTCTGGGGACTTCATTTGAGAACACCAATCTAGGGCAATGATTAAAACTCCAGGTATGATAATTGGTTTAAAACAACAACAACAATGGGTATATGTGCCAAAATGACACAGGAACCAACTAAAAGGATTCCCACTGGTCAAAGTTAGAAAAATAAAGCAATTTTGGATTATAATCTAAAGTATGAAATAAATATGAGTCCATACTGATATGAGTGATTGAAAAAGTAAATAATGGGAAAGAATAGACAAATTTCCAATGGAGAATTCCAAGTAATTTCGATATATATTCCACCTTAAAGGAGGTAGTACCTGACCAGTACTCCTCAAAACTGTCAAGATAAACAAAAACAAGGAAATTCTTAGAAACTGTCAAAGCCAAGAAGAGCCTTAGGAGATATGATGGTGAAATATAAATGTAGTATCCTGGATGAGATCTTGAAAGAGATAAAAGGTATTAGATAAAAACTAAGGAAATCTGAATAAAATGTGGAGTTTAATAATTGTACATGTGGTCAATTAATTGTGACAAATATATCATACTAATGTAATGTATTAACAACAGGGGAAACTGAGTGTGATAGGAACTTTCTGTATTATTGTCACAACTTTTCTGTAAATCTAAAGCTGTTCTGAAATAAAAAGCTTACTATATTAAAAAACAGGGAAGATAGAAATGGTAAAGCAATTGGCAGACTGGGTAAAACAGGCTAGCATGTTATCTGCTGTGTAATTGTTGGTTCTCATTAAAAAGGAGTTTATAGTTACACACACACAAGCAGTGGATATGGGGAGGGGAATGGAAGAGTAAGCCTCATTGTATTATTTTAGTGGGTTTTGGTTGCTTCCTCCAAATCCATTTCCCCTTCATCCAGGAAAAACCCCAATTTTCATCTAGCTATTCAAACCATCTCCATAAAACCCATAATTTTTTTTAACGATCTGCCCTTAGTTCAAGGAGTTGGGCATGTGGCCAAAGCCTAAGATAATTAGCTGAATTTCATCATTATAGCCATCTATATATTGACAAGTATAGGAGCCAATTGAGCCAATCAGTCTGAAAAAGACTAGTGCTAGAGGATTCTGGGGATAAAATTCTACTAAAACTGCTGTGCTACAAACATATGAAGTCTGGAATTGCTGTAGCCAATTTCCTACTATGACGGAAGCCAGCCTTTAGCTAAAGAAGACACTACTGAAATAAAAAATAAAAAAAAAGAAACAGGGAGACAATAATAATAATAGTAATAATAATAATAAAAAGGTATTAATGATATCATAAGATGGCTTGAACCAAACCAACCGAGAATTTGCTCTTTGTCTGGATTTTGCCATTCCCTGCATTAATATACTCATCTTTTTTGCTTAAGAAAGTTGAGTTCAAATATTATTACTTACAATGGAAACATTTTAGTAATAAAAAATTGAAAAACTATAATCCATAAGAGCATACACCAATTAAAGATGTTTTAGCATATATACAATAATTTGAAAATGAAATTTTAAAGAACACTGAGTAGTTTAGCATTTGATTAATCTAGCTAAAATACCCATAAAGTCTCAGTTACACCAACATGTGGAAATAAACTTATAATGACAATTTTCTGACTATTAGCAGATTTCATTTGCTCTGCTGCAAATAAATGTTTTCTACTTCATCTTCCTTTATCTTCTTAATTTTTAAGCCCAAAATTTCAAACCTTTGCATTGACCTATTAACCATGTATGAATCATGCATTGTCCTATTAACCATAATATTTTGAGAGAATTAAAAAGAATATTACTGTTGTGATAAAATTCTTAATTAATTACAAAATTCTTATAATATTGTCCAAATTGTTGACCAAAATAATTTCTAGAGAAAACCAAACCATATAAAAATAAGAAAATTTTCCAATTTGCTTCCGGATCCAGAAATTTTGGAAAGGCATATTATTAAGAAATGTCAAGGGCAGCATTATAGGAGAAGATCTGGGAGTGTGCCAAAGATGATGTAGGAATAATTGGAATTTCTTTGTTGTGAAAAAATATCAATGAGAGTGTTTCAAGGAGACCTAATCTGACTTGGGTACCTGAGGGAAAGGAGGACTGATGTAAATCAGTCCTTGAATACAATGAACTTAATTAAGCTTCAAGTAAAAATGACCCTCGACTAAAGCACAAGCAGAACTAGGTGAAATCAAAGTAAAAAATCCTCAGATAAAGGCTCAAGTTCATTCAGGATATTGCAAAATATCTTTCTCTAAAAAACTTTTGAAAATATAAGATGTTGATGAGTTCCTAGGATTGTTTGCAAATGGACGCTTTGTTCACACCCTCACTTGGAGGAAAGAAGAAATAGCAGCAATGTCCAGTGCATCTCCCTCTCTTGTACAGGTTTGGAATTAGAGAAATGGCTCTGACTTCCTCAGTTTCAGTGCTTTGGGGAAGCTATCTGTTACTTTCATTGGAAGAGCTAGGCATGGTTTATCGGTAGCTGGAAGAGAGATGCATGTTATGATTTACAGGGTTCTGTTCCTCTAGAGAATTCTTTGTCTTTATTGAGCTCATGTTCACAAATGTAAAGAAGCAAAATGATATAGACCTTCCTTTCTCATTCCTTTCTCCTGATTCAATTCAGATTCCAACATCCTAATAAGTGGAGCCTAACAAATATGGCAAACATTTCAGGCATTTATAATGTAGATAAAGGTCTGAAAGTGTGTCCCTTAAAGCTTTTGGTCTCATCTTCATATTTTTACTTGGACTGAGACACAAATGATAGAAGATTTGTGACTTAACACATTACCCCACTTATAGTCTCATATAGTTAATAAAATCTGTAACAAAACATTATTTGGCTATTTTTATGATGACTCAGTTTTGCTACCAGGAAATTTAATTCACTTCAGTTTACCTCTCTCACCAAAAATATTTTAAAAAGCAATACTTGATCAAGTACTTACCGATTGATTTTGAAGTCTTAATTATTTCTTTAGTGCCACTTTTCAGAGTAATGCAGCTTTACATTCATTATCAACAGTTTCCATTAATTATTTTCATTACACATGTTAATGAAATAAATAAAAATTTAAGCTGTCTATTATTATATCTAGTTGCATGTTCTTTTTATATGCATAGATTATTTACTAAGTTCAGTATATTAAAATGTATCACTCAAATAAATAGCTACAAGCGATGGCCATTAATTTCACTTTAAGCAATTCAATTTATCACAGAAGCAAGCATTAGACTTTTGATTTGAGGGAATTTTTTAATTTGCATTTCTTTAACAAATTTTGTTTTCGATAGCAATTTAGTGGTTAATTTTAAGAACTAGAAGAATGTAGAAATAAAAGCTGCAAAAGTACCCTCATTATTTTCTTGAGTTACAGCACTTTGCAAATTACAATGGCATCTGAGTATAATTCATGAGAACTTATTGACCACAGAAGTTTTCATGCATTTGGGAGAATGTTCTAGGCATATGCTCCCAGATGCTTCTCAGTTTTCTCTTCCCTCCTTTTATCAGTTGGTGGCATTTCAGAAAGTGAAAATGTCATTTTCATTAATTCTCTATATAATATTAAAAATACTTTCAGAAATGCTACTTTTCTTCCTCTACGAGTCTCCCCCTCCCATCCAGAAACACTAATTCATTTTCTCTTTCTTTTTATTAATTAGTAAATTTCATTTCAACTTCAAAAAATAAAGCAACAGATAAAGGGCAGCTTAACAAATTATGGAAGCATTATTTTTAAAAATCTGTCCAGGCACATTTATCTTACTTAATCCTAAAAATAAACTCAATTGTTCCTCCAGTGTTCAAAAAATAAATAAATGTGCACAGTTTGGTTAAATGACAGGACGAAGGTCTCCTTGTTAATGAAGAAAATGAAGAGAGATACAAATGTTTGATCATATTCATATCTCATAAAACTAAATCCCTTAAATCTCTTAAACCTCACAGATATAATAATCTTTGAACTTTTGCATGCATGTGTGTATGTGCACATGCACATGTATGTTATGTCAGTGGCCTGTTTTTCTTTGTTTTCAGAGCCATGGCCCAGAAGGATGAGTTCCTTCGTCTGCTCTATTTTTGCTTCTTTTCTTTCCTAAAGAGAAAGTATTTCTTCCCTTTGCTTATCATATTATGCCTAAAGGCGTGGTGATTGCATAGAGGAGAAATTCAATTGTGGCAATTTGGAAATAGTGTGGAACTTCAGGACACCAGTATTGAAATTGTTCATAGCATGCACTTTTTTTAATTTTTTGGTTTTTTATATTTTAGATTGTGCATTTATCTAAATAGCTTGGAACAACATTCAGACAGCAACCCCAGTGTTTTATTTAGACTATAAGGATAATAGAGAGGTAAAGAACTCTCAGATATTCCCAGAAGCTACCCCTTTGCATTTTTACAATTAAAGTCAAAAAAGGGTTTAGCCTCTGGGCTGTCAGCGACCATGTCGATCTGTGTGTCCCACTCACTCCCCTCTCATGAACAGGATATGATCTTTATGGCCTTGCCTTAGAGGGAAAAACCTGGCAGCTTTCTGACCTTGCTTTCTCCGGAGACACCTGTCTTTGGCTGCCCTGAAAGATACAGCATTGCCCTAAGCCCTGCTTGTCTCTGTCATATGCAATATGACCCATGCTAAAATGAGGCAGTTTTACTATTGACGTTCTCTCTTGTGGATTTAGTTTTGTCCACGTCAGATGTAGATAAAAAATTATATATACGGAACATATCTAGTAACTAATGCTGTGACTACAACTTGAGTATTTAAAAGTGCTTACCAGGATCTTAACTAAGAGTAGTTGCATCCATTTTAGGCTTAGCTCTGCCATTCAGGTCTTGCTCCATGAATATGTTGTGAATAGATAGCAAACAAATCTGAATTTGCCTTGAAAACTATATTGGGAGACTCGACTGAGAAACTCTCAGCTGTGTTTGATGGTCCATGAGTGCCCTCCACAGGTTGCAAAGCAGACTATATTTTATTGCTGTCTGTTTACTTTTCTGGAGTGTTCTGCCTCAGATCATTTCTATATTGGGGAAAATTCATAAAGGCTTGAAAAGAAATTAAATTCCTTGAACCAATTTAGTAAAGGTTTAATCATTTAAGTTAGAGGCAAAATGTCAATGAGAGCCTAACCCTCACTCCCACTGTACCTCATTCTGCTTCTTCCAATTGCTTGATAGGGAGATTCTGAAAATGTTATTTTGGTTCCTAAACAACAGGTAATGGATTTTGATATTTTTTTCAGCTGTTCTTGCTGTGGGAAATCAATTTAACAACACAATTGTTGGCAATGACCCTTGTACTCCATGTCATTTGTTTGGAACTATTATTTAATAAATCATTAGCAACATCTATACTTTTCTTGATCATTCACCCATATTCCCCCGCTTATATTCTTCATGATATAGAGAAACACCCCTGACTCTGCCAAGGGAATATGGTAGGACAGAATTTAACCAAGGGACAGAGAAGAGCTCACTCCATCCTGATTCACTCATTTTGTAAACTAATAATTTCAGATAGACCAAAAAATAAACACTATTGTATGCCACTACAATAAACAGAATAAAATAACTTCTACAGTAGAGGGAATTCCTTTTGGGAAAATAGTTATTGTTCTGTCAGTTCCTTATAGTCAGTTGTGGAGAGAGTGAGCTGAAAGAAACATCAGATAAACCAAACTAAAGAGAAACCAATGTTTTGATCAAAATGGCTCTCTCAAAATAATCACTGAAAGTCTATTGTCATATTAAGAACAGATGTTGAACAGCAAGACCCATATTCCTCTACACATTAGAGAAAATGAAGATTTATCAGAGTTCTCCAGAGATATAGAACCAACAGGAAATATATAGGAGATAGATAGATAGATAGATAGATAGATAGATAGATAGATAGATATAGATAGAGATAGATAGATATAGATACATATATATGTATATGTATACATGTATAGATAGAAAGATAGCTAAATAGGAATATGGTAAGAAGTTTATTGCTTAATTTTAAGGAATTGGCTCATGCTAATACGGGGTCTGGCAAGTCCAAAATCCATACAAGAGATGGGTAGATTGGAAACTCAGAGAGTAGGTGCTGTAATCTTTAGGTATAATATCTCCTTTTATCTGAAAACCTCAGTTCTATGCTCTTAAGGCCTCCAACTCATTGGATGAGGCCCACCCACATTATGGAGGGTGACCTCCTTTAGGAAAAGGGACCCAATTTTTTAGGCTAATCACATTTAAAAAATACCTTTATAGCAATATCGAGGCCAAATTGTTTGTTTGAACAGACAAATGCATCCTGTAAGCTAGTCAAATCGACTTGTAAAATTAGTTCTCTCAGAGACCTTACTAACAATATGTGTGCTGGGCTGAGATTCCATGTTAAACAGAAGACCACAGGCTTACAGCACAGTGGAAAATACCTCCTCCAGCATGGTGCCCAGGCTATTCTGCCATCAAGCCCAAGGACCAGTGATGCGGAACTCCTGCAGCCCCAGGGATGCTCTTTAGTCCTTGACTAGGGCCCCTTATTCCACAACTAAAGCCACAAATGTCCTACAGAGGCCTGGAGTGAAGGGAACATTATCCTCCTTGGTAAAACACAAAAGCAAATTTTACTTGCTATTCAAATATATTTTCTTAGCCACAGATTAAATTTCCTAAGTATGGTAAAGACAGAGTCAAAGTCAAAATTAAGAAAGCTGATCAATGAAAGAAGCCTAGCTCTGCTAAGATCCATATACCATTTAGATCATCTTTGAAAAGATAAATAAAGCATTCCATTACTTTTAGCTGATTTCACAATGACGGTTCTATATCAACTTATAAATTAATTTTAAGAAATTTCAGAAGGTTATCCTTGTCCAATAAGTATTTGTAGTAAAAGATAGCACAATCATAAGCTATAGGGACCCAAGCTTCTGTCTCGCAGCAACATCGTATTGTCAGATGACTTTCAAGGTCACCACAGATGGGAAGAAGGCCTAGAGGAGATTGTAGAATGTTTTTAATAACAAGAAGTGGAGAAATCTCACGTCACTGCTCCCCTGAAATTACCGGCCAAAATTCAGCCAATAGCATCCCATCATGACTGCAGAGAAGGGTGTTCTGTTTGTAGAAAATGTAGTCTTTCTGTGTTTGCAGGAGGAAGAAACAGTATGGTGACTGAATAAACCTTCCTCCATAGAATAAATACCTGATACAATCCAGGCACATTACTTTCACTTTGGACCACTGTCCTTAGTATTAGATTCACCATCACTGCTTTCTTTGGCATACTCAATTTTTCTTAATTTCTCAATGTTTTATAATGTGAGCACTTAAGTTTTACAATTGAGCACCTGTCTTTCTTTTTATTATTTCAAAACCCTTTATCTAGTAGCTCCATGTTTTTGTTGTTAATTTCTAAAGAAACAAAACTTTGGAAAAATATTTTAAAGTTCAATTTAGGATAGTTTGCCTTTTTTGAGATGGAAGAGTAAGTAATAAGTCCTTTAGGGCACTTACTGTGAATTGAACACTCAAACATTTATCCCAATTCTAAAATAATGAGATAAAGGAAAAGAAATCCTTGTCAATTTAATAGGAAAATCATCACCAGAGAGAATTTTGTTGGCTTTGAGCTTTGCAGCAAAGCATGTTTATTGCTTGATTAAATATTAATATGATTAGAGGTCATGCTCTTTTGTAAAATCCCATTAGTAACACACAGTGGAGTAAAAACATTCAACTTCAGCATTATCTGTAATATGTTTAGAACTACGTGACTAACAGCTACAAAATGAAGAGCTGGTGCTTACTTGCATAGAGCAAGCAGATACCAGAGTCTGCCATGATCCATAATGCCAGAGTCAAGGGGACATTTATATGCAAGAGATAAAAAAGGGAAGAGTTTTATTGTACTGACAGTCTAGACAGCACAGAATCATATTTCAAACCTAAGCAGATCAAATTGCAGTTAAGTAAGTACATGTGTCTACATTAACTAATCAAGCATTATGATCATACAGACTAATTATGTAGAGTTGAATTGTAGCCTACCATAAACTGGTGATTAAATAGTAAGAAGGGAAATTAGAAGACCTGGTTCTATTTATAACTCACTATTTGAACACAAATAAATGATGAAGTTCTTGGTACCTCAGTTTCTCTATATGTGACATTAAGATAATACCTAACCTGGACCAGATAGCTTTAGGACACTTTTAGTAAAAAACATGCTTAAAATGAGTGATGGCCCAAATAGGAAACATGGAAAAAATCAATAATAACTATACTAATAGTGTAAAGACTGCTTGTGTATGATGTCACTGACATTTTACATAAATGTCAATATATAAATTTAGCAACACTGAATTATTAGTTTTAAAATTCAAAATGCCATTAAGAACTAAGTGGCTGTGTAAGCCCAGTTTGTAGCTCAGTGCTTATACCATAGAACAGGGGTTCTTAACCAGGGGTTCACGGACAAAGATTTCAGGAAGTCCGTGAGCTTGAATTGAAAAAAATCAACTTTTCTTTATTTTCTCTAATTTCTAACTGAAATCTAACAATTTCCTTCAGTTATGAAGGCATGCAATAAATTAAAGTAGTATTCATTTCATATCACATCACAGTTGCTGCATACCTCAAAAAATCCCTTATGCTCATCCATACTTTGAAATTACGGTAGTTGTTAGACCCAATGCTAGTTGAGTGTCATAAAACTATCTGCTGCTACATTCTGAGAAGGGGCCCATGGTTTTCACCTTACTGGCAAAGGGTTCCGTGGAACAGAAATGGTTAAGAACCCCTGTCATAGAAGCACTTAGAGATACATTTGAGCTGCTATTGTTGAAAATGTCTCTCATCCATATTATATGCACTCAACCTTACTTTTTGTGAACATTTCTACTTGAACAAATATTCTATTTTCTTTTTTTAACCTAGAGAAGTGGGTTTATAGAAAATTCATCCATAAAATACAGGGTTCCCATATACCACCCTATTATTAACACCTTGCATTAATGTAGTACATTTGTTACAATTGAAGAAAGTACATTTTTATAACTGTACTATGAACTATAGTCATCGTTTAACTTATAGTTCACAGTTTGTGTTATAGAGTTCCTTGGGTTTTTTAAAGAAATTTATGCTAGTAATGTATATACATTTCCCCTTTAGCCACACCCAAATATATAATTCAGTGATATTAATTACATTCACAAGTTGTGCTACCATCACCACCATCCATTAATAAAACTTTTCCATCATCAAAAATAGAAACTTTATATATTTTAAGCATTAACTTCCCATTCTTCAGAAATAAATTCTTCAAAAAAATAAATCATTTTCCATTCACTTATCTCTTTAAACCTATATTTTTTCCTATTTAAGTCCAAGGTTAAGATATCCAGAATGTTAAAATCACAACTAATTTAAAGTCAGGTGCCTATTAAAAGTGGTGCATAGAGATGTTTTTGCTTCAAATACTTAAGTAAAAAGTAATTGTGGAAAATAATGCCTCCTTGCTTAGTTGTATTTTGCATTAAATTAGTATGGATAGAATTGGAATGCTATTGTTATTTGCAGAATAAGATAAAATTCCACTACTGATGTTGTCACAAGTTAGAATCTGGGGATTTAAATTAACAAGATAAGATTTTATGTTAAAACAAGATCTTATTCAATTAAAATTGATGACTTTCTAAATTGCATAAGGGAATCTTGTATTTTGCAGAGGAACTCTGCATCATGCATACATCATATAGGATTAATTTATATCAGACCTTTTAACATGCTACTGTTCTTGAAAGGGAGTTCATGACACTATAGGATCTGATTGACAGTTCTTAAGACCACCCCTTATGTGTCTCTATAACACATCCACTGTGCAAATGTCTTCACAAAACCGGCATTTATGTGTGAACTATACACATCCTGAACTGATGACAACAGGGTATTTGTTGCTCTTGGTTTCCAGGGAAACGAGACTTTACAGGATACCTATTTATCGCACTCCACGCAAAGCTGCCTGAGAGTCGCCTTCAAAGAGCCCTTGTCTCCATCTGTGAGCTGAAGGTAAAGTGCTGTGTTCTCAGCTGCTAATGAGCTGACTCGCCTCCATCAAGGCAACCTAAATTTACTTCTGCTGTCCCCCTAGGGAACTGTCAACCAGGAATATGAGTGAGAGGAGACGAAATTATTGCCCCTTCCCAGGAGCATGGCACTCTCTCTAACACACTTGCTAATTTGACAGTTACAATAAAGGATGGATAGATAAGGGGGGGAAAAAATCCATGTACATTTTCTGGTATTGCAATGTTACCTGAGTATTTGCTTCCTAACTTTTCTAGTGGAAGCTTCTCCCTGACATGCTCTCTGCATGTGCCCATGACTCCTCGTTTTGTCAGCTGTGCTTGGTCCTAATTGCAGATTTCATGTGGTTCCCCTTTTTCAGATACCTGTGTTCCCTTGCTCCTAATATGCACCTAACAATGAAGAGTTTTAACAGAAGCCACTGGAAACATAAAAACATATGTTTGAGATCAGTTGGTAAAGAATCTTTTTGCTCTGGTAATACTCATTAGTCAGCCACTGCACCGAGAATATGAACGGCAGGTGTTCTCGTTCATTGTGCCACAGACAAGGGCCATTTGTGTGAAGCACGGCCACAAGTGAGATAGATGAAGAATGCCTGATTCTAAGGACAAGTTGATAAATTCCACTGAGATTGGAGCAAATTAGTGAGAGTACACTTCTGGTTTCCTTATTTGGGAACTGATATATTCCATTTGGAGATACATTAAAAATAAGTCAAGTAAAGGTCAATAGAGTTCATATTAAAGATACTCTAACAGTGGGGCCATTGTGCAAGAAGGAATTGATCAAAGACTGATTGACTCGACTTACGGAAGTTGAAACAATTGGTGTCATTTGAATTGTACCATCATTTACGTGCCTGCTCCCACTCATCTAACGGGAATGATTGCTTCTTACAGAATAACACATAATATGCCTGTGTCTGGCTTATACTATTCAATTAGCAGAAAGTGGTATGCAGTTTCGATCATTCAGACTTCCAGTACCAAGCCACTTCTTAAGGACAGCTTGAAGGAAGCAGCAGAGTATATTGCATGATATAAGATCATGAAGATCTTATATAGAGCAGTGGTCCTTAACTGTTTTATTCCACGGACCCCTTTGCCAGTCAGGTGAAAACCACGGACCCCTTTTCAGAATGTAGCAGCAGATAGTTTATGATGCTCAACTAGCGTCAGATCTAACAACTACTGTATATTTGAAGTATGGATGAGCAAAAGTGATTTTTTGTGGTATGCAACAACTGTAATGTGATTTGAAATGAATACTACTGTAATTTATTGCATACATTCATAAGTGAAGGAAATGCTAGATTTCAGAGGTCAGAGAAAAATAAAGATAATAAGTTGATTTTTTTCAAGTCAAGCTCACGGACCCCCTGAAATCTTTCTACAGGTCCGCTTGGGATTTCGTGGACCCCTGGATAAGAAGCCCTGGTGTAAAGGGTTTTTATGCAACTGTGTGAGTGTGCGTATACATGGATATGCACACTTGCACACAGAATTTTAGGTTCAGAACATTTACAAGGCATAAATGTTACAGTAAAATTACAATTTAAGGTAAATTTATTTCCAATATAATTGATAACAATCCTGATAACAGCATAGCTTGAGACTGTTGCTAATGACAATGAAAATGACATGAGATGGTATCTGAAAGAGAAGTAGATAGGTGAATGCAGTGAGGGTATTAGAGAGAGGGCAGAAGTCTTCTGTGGTTGGAAAATTTAAACAAAAAATCTTGGGGGAGAGAAAGAATGTTCTAGCATGTGTCATCTTTACTTATCCCTCTTCCAAACTCTGACTTTATGTTTCTCTCAAATACCTGTGTTACATTGAGAGAGGAAATTATAGGCTCTCCTTAAACTAAGGACACAAAGATTTGTATGTGGCAAATTTCTGAGTAAATTAAGAAGTCCAATAAGGAATATGTGGCAGTTTGATATTGTTTATGAATTCCAAAAATAGGTATTGAATTATGTTTGTAAACTGGTCTGTCCATCCGGGCATATTAGATTATATTGGATTCAGAGGTTTCACTTTTATTTGATTAAATAATGATTAAGGCTTTGATTGGGCCACGTCAGTAAGATGTCCCTTGGTGGGTGGGATTCACAGAGAAACCATACCGCAGAGAGAGGAGGTCGGAGTTTTGAGATGGTGCCCGGGAAGTAAGCACATAGAGGAGTAGAGAAACTGAGCCCAGAGAGAAACAAGCCCCAGGAAGAGAGGAACTCAGGAAGGCTGAACTCTTGGCAGATGCCAGCAGCCATCTTACTGCAACACATGGCAACAGACTTTGGTGAGGGAAGTAACTCATGCTTTATGGCCTGGTAACTTTAAGCTTCTACCCCAAATAAACACCCTTTATAAAAGCCAACAGATTTCTGGTATTTTGTATCAGCACCCCTTTGGCTGACTAATATAACATACAACTGAAGACTTTCTAAAGATGATAGAATCAATGGTGGCTTCCAGAAGAATAAAGGTAATGCCCTGATGTGAGATTCTCTCTGAGAAAGATTATTTAAGAAAGCCATGCTTTTTATTCTAAATAGATAAGATAAAGGGTAAATATAAATGGAGTTTTGGAGAAATGGGGAATTTTGACCTCAATGAGTATTATTGTGAAGCTATTTTTCATACATTATTCACGAGATAGCAAACAATATCATCTTTAATCGACTCTATAGATCACCCTATTATTCACTTATTTTTCTAAGGCATTTACTTTCCTAGATTGAAAAATTACTTCTGCTCCCCTTCTTAGCACCTTTCCCCAGTTTCTTATCTAAATCTTTACTATGTACTTACACTCTTACACAACAGTGTAGACTCTTGGAGGGAATCAACAATGTCCTATTGATCTAACAATCCAAAATAAATAAATAAATAAATAAATAAATAAATAAATCTTAAATAAGACTTACATAGAGTAGAACATAAACCCTAATTCTTCCACAGGCTGAAAAAGAGAAAGAGAGAGAGAGAGCCCTCCTATCTGCGTATTCTAAAATAATCAGAAATGATGTTTCTTGGTCATGTCTCTCTAGAGAAGATGACTCAAGAATCTTCCTTGATTGCTCTGCCAGGAGGTGGAGAGTGAGGTCAAATACATGCCCAGATTAAATCTGAGCACCATGGGAAATTGTAACTCCCATATTAATTACTGAATAGATGATTTCCATTAAGTAAATTTCCAGTCAGATAATTCTATGATAAGAAAATCTTCCCCAGGTATCTATTACTCTCGGAAGTGAGAGGAAAATTGAATTGCTCAATTTCATAGTCCATGAAAGAGGTACTAAGAAATTAGTGTGAGTGTGAACAGCCCTTGATGCTATTTATATGCACATTTTAAATTTTTGGTTGTTTCTACACAGAAACTGAATTAAAGCTAAAAATGTCAAGGATAATCTCTGATACAGTGTCAGTATCTGGAAAATTAAGGGCTAAAGGATAGCTCCATAATAAGAATCTAAAAAGAAAGAAAACTTATAGCAATATGGTATTAAGAATAATAACCTATAGTAAATAGTTCTGTCTTAAGAAATAGCCTCTTCTTTTCCCCTGAAATTGACTATATTTAAGGGAAGCTAAATTTCCAATAACTAGGGATGGCTCTTATCTCTCTGGGAAGAGATAAAGTAAGGTAACTCACCACACTGTGGTGAAAATATCCCCAACAATCAGAAATTGCCAATGGTGTGAAAGCATTCTTGACAGACAGTTATCATGTTGTGCCGGTTGGCTCTCCTTCTGTCAGGGATTTACTAGGCTTCCCAGGGGTCTCCTATCTTTCTATCTTCCAGCCAGCCCAGGGACTTCGGTATCAGGGACCCTCTCCACTTTAGTTACCTCAGCAGTTTCTAAATGCTGGACCTGACAGCTGAATCTAACCTGCATATTCATTTTTGTGCTCTTTCATTCCACAAACAATATGATTTTTAAAAAATTAAGAAAATTCATATAAAACCTGAATTTCCAGCTGCTTTTGAAATAACCAGAACAAATAGCAATACCAAGAGTGTCTGGAGGTAACAGCAACTCACTAGATCTTTACTCTTTAATTCAACAAAATTGCCATTACTCCCCAATGTTCAATGCCTGTCCCAGTTTGATAAATTGAGTCATCTGATTGACCTCGATTGACCTCTTAAGACATTAGAATTTTAAGCTCCTGAACTTCTTGATCCTCTTGCTCTTCAATCTTAGGTTAAAAAAACTTAATTTTCCCCTTTAAAAACATTCTACATCTGGGCTTACTATTTTATCACTTAAAACGTGTTGACTTCTGTGTTAGAAGGGATTTATTTGTCTTTAAAAATTACATTACTTAGAGAATGTTGGAATGAAGATCTTCATATAAATTGCTCTAAAATATATGACTTTAAATGCTAAAGAGAAAAAGAAAAAAACAGTTTGTAGTTTGTCTCAGTGCTATTGCAAAATTTATCCATTCCTAAAATGCTTGTGTTTCTATAATCTTTAATCATTGCGTACCAAAAGATTTGTAGAAAGTTAGGAAATAAAATAAAATAACATAAGAAAATTAGCATTTTCTCATTTTCCCTTGTGTGGGGAATTGATAATATTTATATGGCATAGCATTTTGATATGGCAAAACATTTTGGAATAGCTACTGGAATTGTGACCTCATTAGTGTCTTGAATTACTAATAGTGCTTAGATTCCAATCACTCACCTACTATCCAAGAGTTTATTATGATATAGTTGGGTGAAGATCAAGAAAATTGTATTATGATCTTGCTACAAGTTAAGTATGTTAGTCTTCAACTGTTTTACAGAAAGACAATGAATTCAGGAGAGTTTCATATCTGCAAGTTTATATTGTTTAGTGATAGTAAAATTTAAAAAAAATAGAGCTACTTTATGTAATTGCTTCTTTTTAAGAAAATTGACATTCAAACTAGCCAAGAGCTCAATACTGGAATGATTCAGTATTTTAAAATTTAAAACAATTATTCCTTAGAACCAAGTATATCTAGATTTCCCAAGCAAGTGGAACCACATGAATTCAGCCAGCTCTGGGTCTAAATAATAGCAATCTGTCTCATTTGGATCCATTTTGTTAATTCATAATTAATTTATTTAGCTGTTCAATTTATGCACATTGACAAAAGCCCTACAGGGAAGGATAAAGAGCCTATTTTTCATTCTGCTCTTTTTAGAACTTAAGTCAGAATCATAAATGGACACAGTAAGGGGGCACTTTTAAGTCCTGGGATTATTCTGCAACGGTACATGAATTGAATGGAGATGTACATGGGCTTTTGTGGTGAAAGGATGTAAAGTGGGTGGCCCCTGAGTAGGAGTGCAAGATAAATCAGTTGGAAATTGTAGGAGGAAAAACATTTGGAAAGTATCCAGATGTGAAGCAAAGGAGTTGATGAAACTTGACATCATGTTGAGTGAAATAAGCCAGACACAAAAGGAAAAATATGGTATCATTCTACTTACATGAAATACTTAGAATATGAAAACTCATAGAAAGAAAGTAAATTACAGCTTACCAGATTGTATATATGTTACTAGAATAAAATATCTTTAAAAAGCAAGAAAAAAAGAACAAAAACAAAACACATGGCACTAGCGAATGCTTGGATAGAGAAGTTTGGAGTTACCAACTCTTAGACTCTCAGAATCTGACCTGTTGTATTCTTAAGTAAAGGAGCTAGAGTACATGAACAACACAAGGCTCCATATAAAATCAACTAATGTCCAGCTATATTTTTGAGCTTTGGGTTTATTTTAAACCCCCCAAACTAGGATTCACCGGAATAAAATAAAAATATAAAATCCCTCCCTTCTCTCTCTTGTTTTTCTTATTTAAATACAGGAATTTCATATGGTAATTTTAAACATAGAGCTATAAAGAAAATTATAAAGTAAAAGTGTTTCCCACAACTCACAGCTTTTCTAATGTTCCCAAATTATTGCTAATGTTACACTGCTATAAATCTGCTAATCATTTTGTATGCTCTCTAGTTTTTCTGTACTTTATTTTGTCTTGAATCTTTAGATAAAATGATGAAACAATTAGCTATCTCAAATCACTTTGAATATTAAGGAAGATAAAAAATAAGCATAAAATTATCATTAAAATGTTAGTGAAATTGGTGAATTCCAACATGCTCAAAGAACAGAGGAAATTATTATCTGTTTTATTGTCGATATCATGCTATTAATGAAGTTTGACATTTATAACACTTTTAGAAACAAAATCTCTGTTGATTTGTATTGGATGTAGAGTTTTTAAAACATCTCAGTCTTCTTTTACCCGATCTGATTTTTGCACTTGGTTCATTTGGGATTTTCCATTTATCACTGCTAAATGCTGCCTTAATAAATTCATCTTATAGATCAATCACGTCAAAATATTTTTGGAACCTGATTATGAATCTAAAACATAGGGTCAGGAATGGTGATGGTCTCTTGACAGAAGCCCATTCTACATTCATTCTAGGGTTTTGCCTGTCTTTGTGAATAGCAGATCTAAATTAAGCTACAAATATGATTATAATCCCTATTATATTATAAAAGTATTTTTCCTACATTTATCATGTTTTTCTTTATGTCATATGTGACCCACCTGTCCCCTGACTATCCCCTTTCCTATAGGAATGAGTGAATGAAATATGCCTTGCTCATCCCTGCCTGCCTGGTAGTATTTATTTTCACAGCGACTTACAATGGAGTTGATTGATTTAGAAAGTATACATTGAGCTCTAACTCTGACATAGAAACTGTGCTATGTGCTCGATATATAAATGTGAATAAAACACAGAATTGCAGATCAAGAATTCACAGTTCTAGTGAGGTGGCAGGCACATAAAGAGTTATGAAAAATACAAAAGTGCAATTATAGCAACAAGCAAAGAATATTTGTCAAATGCTAAATTGGATTGAAATAATCCTGGCTTCCCGCCTCCTTGATTATTTTTAGTCCTGAATTCCCAAAATAACAAATGGTAGTATAAGATTCAGAGGAATTCACTCAATGTCTTTCTAACGCCCTATAAGCTCTTCATTGATATCTCTTCAACCAAAGAGGGGTTCTCAATGTGTTATCTTATATCATTAGTATTTTGAGAAACGATTTATGCCCTCCATGGTTCTCATTGTAATGCTATTTCATCTAAAGCCATTTATCTGGATCTTAGAAATGTGCTTTAATACCCAAAGTACCTAGACTAAAATTTTACAAAGCATCCCACCACTGCTTTTTTATAAAATAAAGTCTTATTTGCTTCCCATGTTTTTATCACAATGTATAATCAAATGGTTGGGAAGAGATATAATAGGAACCTTTCTCACATAAGACCTTGAAAGGGAAACAAAACTACATATTTATGTAGTCCTTAAACAAATACTTAAACACCTCTTGCATATTGCTATTCTGCCAATTGTTGGGAATATAGAAATGAAAGCTCTTGCCCATAGAAATTAAATAACCAAGTGTGAAGACAAATCTGTATATTTATTTGTTTACTCAACAAGCATTTATTGATGGCCTACTGTATGCCAAGCCTAATGCTTATTTAATAATATGTTTTCTTTGTCCTCAATGATCTCTGAGTTTAATGGTAGAAACAGACCTAGAAGCATCATTATAATTGTATGTTGTACATGTGAAGGCAGAAATATTCACAGGAGTTTATAGAAACTTAGAGAAGAAGCACCATGTCTGGTTGCAGAACCGAGTTAAATTGGCAATCTGGAACATCAAGAAAAATCGCCCTGGAAAGGACCTGTGAGCTGAGTTTCATAAATTGAATTCACTTAATAGTTGCTGGAAGAGCATTCCTTGCAAAGAGGGAAACGTAACCAAAGTCATTGAAGGGGGAAAATCCTAGAATCAGGGAGACCAATAAGAAAGTATGGATAAAGACCCAGGAAAATAAGATGTTGTTCTGAACTAGGACAATAGATAGATGTATGGAAAGGAGGGGAGAAATTCAAGATGCCTCTAAGTGGTTTTTGTTAAGGATAGGAGTGAGAGAAGAGGAGATACCAAGAAAAATTCCCATATTTCCAGCTTGATCGATTGGGTATATGGTGAGTCCCTAGCAGAATTTCTAATTCAGTGCAATAATGGGTTAAAATTTAGCAGATATTTTGGTCTCCTATGCCTGGTTAGTAGGGCTTGGGATGGATTAACTCCTCAGCAGGTCACCATTGCCTTGAGGTCCTCCTATTTTTGCTCTGATGCAGTTTGCATATTTCCATTCCCAATGATTGGTGAAGCAAGGAAAAATTTGAGTAGAAATGTCATGGAGAATTTAGACACAAATATAAGAACAATTACAACTCTCTCCCCATATGGCAAAGAGAATCTTTCAAAAGAAAAATATTGATGGCACTTCCTCTGTTACTGAACACGTATTTACAAAATATACTTGTGGGAAGCAGATGTGGCTCAAGCAAATGGGCTCCCATTCACCATATGGGAGGTCCTGGGTTTGATTCCCAGGGCCTCCTGGTGAGGGCAAGCTGGCGCATACACAGAAGACAAAGACAAGGATAGACATAACAAACCAGGGAGCTGAGGTGGCTCAAGCGATTGAATGCCTCTCTCCCAGGTCAGAAGATCCCAGGATCAGTTCCCAGTGCCTCCTAAAGAGAAGATGAGAAGACAAGCAGACACAGAAGAACATGCAGCAAATGAACACAGCAGAGAGCGAGCACAAGTGGCAAGAGGGGCAGGGATAAATAAAATAAAACTTTCATATATATAAAAGATATATATATATAATAAATCTTTTATATATATAAAATAGAGTTACTTGGTTTTAAATACTAGAAGAAATTAATCATAACTGTACACAATTGGGGGTTTAAACAATGTAAAAGAGAACTCCAGTATATCTAGGCCTAGATAATAGCTAATGTATTATAATAAAATTAGCCAGTGATTATTTTCCCTGAGCTGTGAAGTAGTAGCAAATACACCTTAAATCTTGTGAGCATCCCATATAAATTGGGTAAAGTAATACATCAATTATAACTTTAAATAAGGTAAGTCCACACATTCATTATCTCCTTACTGAAGCATGTTCCCTTCCATTTTAATATCATCATAGTTGTCCCTGTCACCTAGGATTGAAACCTTGGCACCATCTTTTAATTGCTCCCTTGCTAGTGCTTAGAGCAAAGGGTTTTCCTGAAGGAGGATAAGGAACCAGGATTAGGAAAAGTCAGACAGAGCTCAGAGGTGAAGTTTTAGCACAGGAGTGGAGGCAGGCAAGATCTGTCCATGCCAACATATTGTATGTCAAGTTTGACCAGGCAATTTAGGACTAAAGTGAGCAGTATATGACCAACAACAATTTGGGTACAAGAGTTCAGAACATGGTAGTCAATTAGCTAGACATTTAGTAGGAGGGACAAAAACACACAGGTAAGGAGTCCCTAGGAAAGATGCTGGATGAGTGCATGCTGAGCAGGTAGTCAGAAATCGGACAATATATAGGAAGCAAAGAACAGAGCAAGGTCACAGAGCCTGCATCCAGATTAGCACAAGGATGAGAAAATTTGACAGGCAGGACATCTTGCCACGAGTTCTTTATCCAATTGTGGTCAAATACAGCCAGCAATGTTGCTGCTCTGTTGTTTGTGAATTACAGAATATTTCATAATTATAAAATCTGGCTTTTAAATATGGAATTTTTTTTTTTTTTTAATAAAAGCCTGTAAGGCTAAAATGACAAAGACAGGTAGGTTTAGATCATTTGCCCAGCATGCTCTAATATTACTACCCTTTTGGGATTTCGAAAAGGCTAAGTATACTCTTCATTTGTTCTTTGATCAAAATATGTGCATCAAAATAAAAAAAAACAGTCTTAATATGAGCTGTGACTCAAACATTATAGTCAGGATTCTTATTCAGCACTATCGGGAAAAGTGTGAAGCCAGCAATTTCCTTCTGAGCCCCTACTTTTCAGTGTCATCTTATCTCATACAACATAAAGATGACTGAAGCTATTCCTGGTTTATTGATTGACTTGTACCACATATAATTTCAAAATAGATGTGAGATAGCTAAGAATATCCCCATCTAAACCCATACTCTAATATATCTCTTGAGGCTTATCAAAAGTTGTATAACCACAGCTTTCCAAGGCTGTTGCTTCAGCCTCTCTTGTCAGTCCCATTGCTTTTTATTTCCTCTGACACTTTGTCCTTCTTTATTTTGGATTTTTCTTTATTTTGGATTTTTCATTTTCCTCTCTCTTCTTTCTTTTTCTTCTTTGGCCACAAGCATGCAATGTCCTTTCCAAAATATTATAGCACAATATGTCTTAACTATTATAACACAGTTTTTAACCCTAACAGTGATCTTAAATAACTAAGTTAATATTCAATCTCATTTCATTACCTATTTTCTCAAACAGTGCTTTACTCCATCTTCTCTATTTCCCCTTTCTCCATTTTAAACCCCTCAACATCTTACTTCTATCTCCAACACTTTAAAGAAATGACGCTTTCCAATAGGTCATTGACCTGTTCTTAATTATTTAACTCCGTGACTTATTCCCCACTGTCCTTGACCTACTTTTAGAGTTTTACTTTGAAAAATCCCTCATTCTTTGGTTCAGGTGTATTGATCTCCCTTTTCCTACACATATGTATGATAACCATTTTACATATCTCAATGGTGACTATTTGTTCTCTAGCTGTTAAATGTGGATTAGCCTTTAATCCACTGCTTCCTCTTTTCACTTACACGCAGAATTGTTATTATCTCCTGTTTAAATTTGCATTTCTAAATATAACTGTCATATGTATACTGGCAACTCCTTTCTGCAGTTCTGCCCTGCATCTGGAAAGAATCATTATATTTAATCAATAAAAAGACTTTTTAACATATCTAAAATGGAACTGAATTTTCTGTTTCTTTTCTCCTCAATACAAATCCACTTATTTTTCGTTTTATTTCATGTCCTCTGGATTAAAATGCTCATGACAACTTCTGATCTTCTCTCCCTTTTGAGACTTTCACATTTAATCAACCCAAACCATACTGTTTCATATTTCTAAATGACTTATATTTTATTCCTTTCCTTTCTAAATCCATTACCTCAGTTCTTATTAAGGCTTTTACTATCTCAAGTCTTCTATGAAACAGATTCTTCATAGGTCTTCTCTCACTAAAGTTTCTTCTCATATGAATCTATCTTGCAAACAGATTAATCTTTTTAAACACCACTCTGACTTTGATCATGTCACACACCTGATTTAAATACCTTGAATCAAATCAAAGCATCTCAGCCAGGAACGCAAAATCTCACACCCTCTGTGCAATCAATCTTTCCAGATTTCTCCACGTACTCATGCAAACAACCAGATTTATGTACTATCATCTCTATATGTCTGGATCATCCAGATGCCTGAGTCTTTTCCCCTCCTATAACATCCTCACCACCTATCAGAATTCTTCTCAAATTTCTATACCAAGTTCAAATTCCATCTCCTCACAGAGCACTTTCATTCACTGTAATCCACAATGATCTCTAAAATTCTGTGTATAGAACATTCAGTACATTTTTTTTCTTATAAAATTATGCAAGGTATATTATTTTTAAAATATACATCATATTCCTTCAACTCAGTTGCACTTCTTTTGCTTAAGAGACTATCTCTTGTGTTTCTTTATTAATAATTGGTTTTTCTTGTAGTTCATAGTAAGTACAAGTTTTTTACTGATTTCTGTTCTGAAGATCATAATAAATATTATTAAAGCATGTAATAATTCACTTTCATTTGCCCTCTCTCAAATATATATGTGGGTGTGTATATAATGCACTATTTAATTGTGGCACTTTATCTCCATTGTGTAGGGAATTTTTTTCTTTAGTCCCAACCATGCACATACACACACATGTATATTTACAACCTAATTCCTCTATGACTTGGACAAACAATGATATTTTCCACTTCAATTTCTTTCCTTTTAAATTGATGATTATACTACCTGCTTGTACCTTCTCACTGTGTATTTATAAATATGAATATATACTCTGTTATGAATACATACACTTTATGTGTAACTATATCATAACACTTCAAAGGGAAGCTAGTCTTTGTAGATAAGTTATTAATACTATTATTATTTTACCTTATTAAGTTCAGAAACCTTTCCAATGACTATATAAGAGGATTTATGTAAGCAAAACTACTGTGGAGTACTATAAATAGCTTCTTTTACATGTATTTTTTTCCCTAAATATACATCTTAAACACCAATAAAATTAATTTGATGCAAGTGCCAGTTTAAGTGCTCACAATTTTAAAATTGTCTGTTAAATAATATTAACTGTACAGATATCTCTTGCTTCTTTTAGAGCATTTCATCCAATTTTGCCACATTGACTCCCTAGGTTTTAAATCTTCAATATTTATTATGCTACAAGTTGCTTTGATAAAGAGCAGTAGTACCCTCTAGTGGTTAACTTTCTTTTAAGATATTGCATACATTTTTACTTGTTTGGACAGTTTCAACTTCTTTTCATCTAAGTCTATCTTTCATAAATGGTTTCTAGTGAAGTTTGTCACAGGCACTCATTATAGTTGAATATAATTTTTTTACATTGTCTATCTTTAGGACAATACATCAAAACATGAACCATTAATTTTATTATTTTCAGGGACTTAACAAAAAAAAAGTTTTTAAATATACAAATCAAATCTCTAGAATATTTTTGACAGCCTTCGACCAAACCAGTCTCAGTTCCTTGTCAAATGGAGTTCATGGGCAGCAGGAACAGCCTGGTAATGAGTCCAAATATTTGCCGTGTATTATTAAGTGTCTCAGAATACATCAAAATATTCCAGCAGGGAAGCGGGTATGGCTCAATGGATAGAGCTCCCGTTTACCATATGGGAGGCCCTGGGTTCGCTTCCCGGGGCCTCCTTGTGAGAGCGGGTCAGCCCGTGCGGCGCGGTGGGCTGATGCAGCAGGACCTCACAGCAAGGGGGAGATAAGCAGACACGGAAGAAACACACAGCGAATGGACACAGTAAAAAAAACAAGCAGCGAGGGGGGATAAATAAATAAATAAACAAATCTTTGAAAAAAAAAAAAATTCCAGCAATAATTCCCTTCCAGTGGCTTATTTATATACCTAAGAAAATGAGCATATGTGTACTTGCAGTTTAAGTTAAACAAATATTTAGTAAATAACAATTAGTGTTGGATAAAGAAGGTATACTAATAAATATGTTACAGTCTCAAAAAGCATTTCTCCAACAGTTGTTTTAATAATTCCCTTAGGTTTTTGGATATCAATAATCTTTCCACTTAAAAAAATAAGACAATTAGAATATAGAAAGTTTAAAACATGCTTAGGTTATTTTGAATATCAGGAACAGATCCTTGCCAAGCATTCAGCATTTCAGTCTTAGAATATCTCTTAACTTGTACAATATTTTAAAACACAATTTATTAACACATATACACATACACCTTAATCAAAAATTGAAAAAATAATTCTAAAAGATTTTTAGAGCTTCCAGGGCATGCTTATAATTTTGAAAACATACTATGCAAACTTATGTGCTTTTGCTAGACATATTTTGCTAATGTATTTTTTAAAATGCAGAATTGGTTCAAGTGACCTCCACAAAATCATTTTCAATTTTCAGTTGAAATCTTCAGGTCTTTTCCCTACCTTTCTCAACCTTCTTCTGAAAGCTGGAGGGTCAACATCTATGTACTACAACAGAGGTCTTTATTGCCCTCCTGTGGCTTTCAGAAGGAAAGCAGAGGGAAGAAAGAATTCACCCCTGGCTTCCCTTCCTGCCAGACTTCCCAGGGCTTCCACATAGCCTTCTCTATCACTAGGTTTATAAAACTTTTTCTTTCCTGGTCCATTCAGGCTTAGCCTTGCAGGGAGTGCTCTCACCAAACTATTTCCTGTACCTTCCCTACATCCTTAGGACACCTGTATAAATAGCCACTCTTTAAATTTTTATGAATTACTCAATTTGAGTGTGTCATGTACTCCCTAATTGATTCACCCTTCTGTGTATGTATTAGTCCTGGGTTTTATAAAGTTAATGTTAACGATAGAGGGAAAAAACCTCAAAAGAACCAATCCCTTTTTGCCTTAATACTTATATAAAATGTAGTTTTTGAATAATAGAGGAAAATGAACGTTATTTGAAAGCTTATGATCCCAGATAATGAAGTAGAGATAAGTACTATGTCCTTAAATGACTTTCTTTCCTTAATTCAGCATAAGCATATGAGCAATTGGCACATATAAAGATGTTAACTGAAAGATATTGAATGTATAGAATATGTGCTTGAGACATATTAAAAAGTATGTAAGAATCCATAGTTACTGAACATGAACATCCTGCTGACTCATTCATGGACTGTTTTTTAATACCTACTGTATCCAAGACAATACCTTGTGAAAAAAAAAAAAAACAATGGTTCTTTAAAATTGATATTAATTGTAAATCATAAAATACCAAGAATGAAATTTAGAAGAATATTAATAAAGAACTTTATTTTACACATGAGAAAAACAAGTCTATTCATCAAACTTTTTAATATCAGCATGAAATGCCTACTCAAATTCTACGCTATACATTGACTCTTTCACATTACTAAGTTTTTAATTTTTGCCTGTTGGAAAAAGAATAGTCATAACTATTCTCGAGCTCTTAAAATTGACAATGTCCAAAGGGATGGATATAAACACACAGGCCAAAAATATATCACTTAAAACTGGAGATGGTCAGTTACGGCCAGAGAAATGTATCCCTGGATAATTTTTGTGTTATTAACATTAGAAAGAAATCATCTTTCCTCAAGGACTTTTAGACTAAAGGGGTTCTGTAAGGCTTTCAAATAACATCTTGTTGTAAAGACAGATCGTTTTAAAACCTGATCATAGCACCTAATGAATCATTGTGCACCAAACAGCAGCTAATAAAAGTTATATCCCTACAATGGCCATTACGGGAATATAAGCACTGCATAGCATTCTTCTTTTATTTTTTATTTTCTCTTTCTCTATATTATTTTGCCTGACTTACTTCTTTTTTCGCCTCAAACAGGGAGAGAAGAGAATGGCATTTTCTAATCTCTGATATGTTATTTTTATGTGAAATTTGATGTTTCAACACTTCATCTAGACATAATCTTAAATTGCAATATTTTTAAAAAGAATAGACTTGAAAGTGTGTGAGAAATATTTATTATTGCTTCATAACTTCCTGTCTGTGCATAATGATAATAAAAGCCCTACAAATAAAACCATCTTTTATCAGTTTTAAGACTTCTTTTGAAGATAGCAAACTTTTTACTGGTCCTTACAAAAAGTAACAGAAATAAGGGACTTTTACTTTTATTTTTATTTTCATATGTCCCCTGAACTTAACCTTCCTCCCCAGGAGAATGAGACTGCAACACTAAACCAGTTTGATGCCTGATGTCTTAAGAAGCAACCAGGCAGGAAGGGGAAAAATGTAAAAAGAAATCAAGGCATTTCCTCTTGGGGTGTGCTTAGTATTTGGTTTATATTTGATTCATACACACATTCAGACATTTCTATTGCGTTCATATTCATCAAAATGCCTGCTGAAAGCCATCACTAATATTGAATACTTCTTGAGTATTTCAGCAGGCAGCTGCAATCCACATCAGGCTCTGTGGTGCAGTCCTGTCGTTCTGCTCAGTATGACTTGTGGCACTCCAGGAAGGTGCCATATGGCGATGGAGTCATTAAATTCCTCCCAGCTGGACATGTGAGTTAACTCCATGCCTAAATTTTTATTTAAGCAGAAATATGTCTGTTAGAGGATTGTTAATAAAGATTTGGGAGATCAGCAACCTTTATGGACTATCATCTATATGAAAGCAGTGATTGATGTCATGCTCAGTATCAAGTATATATGGGACTGCCTGGAAATTCATCAATTTATTGAAAATCCAAGGGTGCAAAAGCCATGGATCAAAGAGTATGCCTTTATTTTTTATTATTTAGTTAGTGAACTTTGCAATGACAAGAGCATGGAACATATTTATTTCTGGAGATATGAAAATGAGTTATACTTAATATTAGAAATTCCACAAAAGGTAAAATATATTCTGACTTCTGTCTGTGCAATGAGATCAGCACATTCTTCAGGTAGGAAAATTGCAGCTTTACATATTTGTAAAAGTCATGGTATAAACACATTTCATAAACATAAGAGAATAAGCATACTTGTGTCAGTCACTCCAAAATTATTCTACCAGACCCTGCCAGGATTACAGCAAGCCTCCTGTTTTACCTCCCAGATAAAAACCTGCTTTGGAATGTATATATCTCTTTGTTCTCCAACTTCCCAATCAAAGTAAAGAGTTTTCTCTTTTACACTCCCTGGTAAATAATAAAAACCTTGAATTAATTTGTGTTTGTATACTGTGAACTTAGAAAGTATTAATTAAATGCATCTTTGCATTCCCACTCCCTAGCACAATGCCACCAGACCATAAACTCTCAGTAAATTTTACCAATTTGCTGATGAATCTAACCATGATGAACCTTATAATTTGTTCTTATCCCAATGGCATGTGTAAGCAATTTTAGGTCCTTAGCAAGGAATTTATTCTTTCTAGATAAGGTTCCTAATCAGCAAATAAAAATTTTTAACCAGAATTAAAATGCTATAGTTCCACATTTAGTGTAGCCACAGAAAAAAATGTAAAGGAGTAATCTTATTATACAAAACTATATAGACTATTGGTCTCTGCAAAAAATATTTAAGATTGAGAAAAAGAGTTTGTTTTCCAAACCCCAAAGAAAATCCATATCCATAGGCACTTGAAATCAAAGTCCCAGTGATCTTTTTTTACTAGAAGTATACATATGCACTAATTAATACCACACTAAAGACTAATTGGTTTGGGAAGGCAACGTTTGACCATGAATGCTAAGTGCTTATGATATACAATGATTAGTGAAGCAAACCTAGTGCATGCTTTCTTCCCACTGTTCAGTTGTAGTTATTAGTGGCTGCCTACTTCCCCGCCTCCAGCAGCATGGACGTCTCCAGAGCTCCTAAACCCATTTACTTTCCATTCACAACCTGCTTCACTGCCTGCAGCTGTATTAATACATCCCAGAAGAATTTGTTCCCATCAATTGCGGTAAAAGTTGTAGTCACAATTTTGTGACACATCAGCACTACTGCAAGCAGACAAAAAATAAAATAAAATAAAAATTAAAACAGGCTCAGCTCATGAGGCACTGCAATTAAGATGTTGAAATATCAGAAGGGGAGAGAAATAAGAGGTGCCTCTATTTTACAAACCGAGTTATTTGATAAATAAGATGTTGCTAGATGCAGAGTTGTAATAGTGATTTCTGGAATGATAAATGCATTTAGAGTTAGTTAAACCTGTGAAGCAAGTCTAAGTGCTAAGAATAAAATGTGAACAACATTGGTGAACTAGACTAATTATTTTAAGTCCTTAATTATCTCTCCTTTAAGTTTTAGTCTTAGAAGGTTAGTTTTCTCTCTTAGGAATTTCTTGTTAAATATTTATACTTTCTACTGCAAAGTATTTGCAAAATAAGAAATAGCATGCACTATTAAACATTATGTTGTTGCTATCTGAAACATAGTCTTTTAGATAGAAAATAACAGTTTTCTATAATTTTTGTCATAATTGTTTATGACTTATATAGACTCACAGAATTTTAAAGCCAGAAGAAATCCTGGAGATCACACAATCATTACTTCATTAATGAGGAAACTGAAATACATTACCTGGAGACTAAGGGCGAATGAACGGAAAAGCTTAGTACAGAATGCTGATCTCCTAACTCCAATTTCAGAGGCTGTTTCCATAGTTCATTGGCATTAATTTGGATATGGTCTCACTCTCAGTTTAAACTCTAAGTGAATAAGTAATATACCTGAAACAATATGATGAAATATAAAAGTATGTGTTCTTAGTGGCTAAATTATACAGTGCCTTAATAAGTTCAAGGGCAAAGATAGAGGAAGGAGGAGCTGAGATGCAAGAGGCATAAAACAGTCAATAAAGGTGTGGCAGTTTGAGATTATTTATGAAACTTAAAAAGAGAAAGATTATGTTTGTAAACTAATCTATTCCTCTGGGTGTGATACCCTTTGATTGTATTAAATTCAAAGGTTTTAAGTTTACTTGATTAAATCCATTTAAGGCTTTGATGCGACCACGTCAGTAGGGTATGACTCAGGTTGAGTCCCCACCCCCTTGGTGGGCTGATATAAAAGGACACTCACTCACAAAGACACAAGAAGAAGAGAAAGAGAGCCCTGTCATGTTTGATCCTGGGGTCCTGTGGAAAGATGCGCCATTTGCCTGATAGTTTGCAGCTGAAGAGAATAGCTGAGACGGCCCAGAAGGAAATGAGCCCTCTGCCAGAAGCTGATATAGGAAGCCCTGAGAGACCAAGCAGAGATTGTCTGTCATCTTGCTTCAACACGTGGCAGCTGACTTTGGTGTGAAAGTACCTCTTATGGTACCTTGAGTTGGGCTTTCCACAGCCTTGGGACTTTAAACTTTTACCCCAAATAAATACCCTTTATAAGCCAATAGATTTCTAGTACTTTGCATCAGCACCCCTTTGGCAGACTAACACAAAAGATATCAATAAAATGTCATTGTTAGGTCAATTTAAATTTTACTTTTTCAATGAGGTTTTCCTTGATCACTCAACTTAGAGTAACCTGATCACTCCTTATCCAACACTAAGCCAATTCTGTGCCAACCAATTGTCTATACTTATGTAGCAAAATGAGGCTGGATGAAAACCTACAAATGCACTGAGTGCTCTCACTATATATTAATGGCAATGAACCTCGAGAGGGCCCATGATACTGTCAGGTAATCAAACCGAATGTTGTTGGTCCATTCACTGCTCTACATTCTTTTTACTGTTTCACACCTTCTCTTCTCTACTCAAACTTCCAATATCACCTGCTCCATCTTTGCTCTCAGTTGACAACCTTGCTTCTTGCTGTTTCACTGAGAAAACCAAAAGAACCTGAAAAGATCTTCATATAACCATTCACAATAGCTACTCACCCACAACATCTTCACTCACATCCTTGTCATCCCTCTTCTTAGAGTTAAATCTCATCCTTGTTTGCTGGTTCAAAGATATAACAATTGCACAATTGATATATAACCTGCTCATCTCTCATTGAATACCTCTGATCCCCTTTAATCTTTTTTTCACTTTTTCTCATTTCTTAACTTCCAATATTTTTTAACTTTATTTATTTATTAAGTTTATTATTTATTATTTATATCCTCCCTCTTATTCATCAAGAGAACAGATTTTTTTGTTCACTAATGGATTCATCTCACCTAACTTACTGTTAATAGAAAGTATTAAATAAATGCAGAATGAATCATAAATGAAGTTGGGGGATTGATGGGAAAATCCCCTTAAGGAATTAAGAGGAAAGAATAGTCTCAGACACATATATGAAAGACATTTTTACCAATGAGTATGTAGTAATGAATATTAAGGTGGCTAAGACTACAGATGAGAGTCTTCATATTTTAATAAAAATTAATAGACTTTTAAATATGATAGTGTTTTATTCAAAAATTAAGTAATTGGGAAAGAGAATCAACTGAAAATGAGAGTGGAAACATAGTGGACTACAATCCTTGGAAAGACTCTGAAGAATTAAAGTAGTCATTGGGGAAATAGAAACAAGTGCTGGCTAGACACTAATCCCTTCCAAGAACCACTGAGAAGATGGAAAAAGATAAATGCAGAGTGCCACCACTAAAAATGGTTCAGTGATATATTTTTATTTGAAATTAATCATCCAAATTTTAAGAGTAGAAAAAGTAGACAATCTGGATTGACAAAAACTCAGTGCTCTACTTTTCTTGTATGTGGAGATCAAAGGACTGAAAGATGCTCCTGTAATGAGAATGGTTGATGTGACCCTGATAAGGAATGTCACACTTTTTTTAAAAGGAAATATGCACCATATTAAGAGGTAAATGATAGCTCTAAAGATAGGAGGTTGAAATGAGAGAGTGTAATGTTGAAATTTGAGATAGGAAGTAGCTGTGCCCAACCTGGGCCCATTTTAGAGAAAGAGTGAAAGTTAATAATTTTAATGACTTTAAAGAGGCATGAGTGTAGAGCATTCAATAATTTCTACATATGTATGTTAATGTGATCCAGTTGAATTTAGCAACTAGAGAAAAAAGGAATAGAAGACTTGGAGAAATAAGAAGTATATAAAGGCAACGAACACCAGCAGAGGGTGGTATAACTATAGGGCATGAACCTCAAAAAGTTGTGCAAAAGGCTGTAAAGAAGTGGCTTGAAAGTGCAAGTGGGAGACTAGAAGAAGATTCCAGGCCCTAAATTGCTCTTCAATGAAGATGAGACAGGAAAATGAGTAGCCACAATAAAAAGCTTTCAGGGATAATTATATTCTCAGGAGACCATTGGGTTTCAATGAAGACAAGAGGATTCAGAAAGTACTCTGAACATATAGAAGAAATGGGAGTGTTTTGATCATGTTTTGACTTTTATTTTGGTTTTGTGTTTATAAGGGAGTGGGTTTCCAGTGTGCATAATATAAATGATTAAGAAGGATGGTAGAAATAAGAAGATGAATTGTGGGAAGAGAAGTACAGTGTAATATACACAAATTCAGAATAGAGGTTAAATGATTTGCTTAAAATTTGTTACTAGTGGGCAAGAAAACTAAAACATGGGTGTCTATTCATGAATCATGGAACAGGAAGGAATCTCAAGAGATATGTAGTAATTCAACTTCTTCATCTGGCAGGTAAAGAGACAGAGTATATGTTTATAAGAGCTTGGTTCTTTTTCTAACTTCTGGTGTAACTTTGGGCAAGTTGCCTATTTTCCTTAAACTTCACTTCTGTGCTTTTTAAAATATTAGTAATAATAGTATCTTCTTCAGAGATTTGTATAGATGAAATAAGATAATCCACTGTAGTGTTTATCCTGGCACAAAATAAGAGTTCTTTATATGTTACCCTCTTACATATAATACTAATACTAGTAGTAGTTTCAAAGCTCTGGTCCAACTTCAGAATAAGATAGTCTCCCTAGGACTCCTTCAAAATATTTAAGGAGTAACAAAATAATATATAAACTTTTCAAGAGTTTGTGAAATAACTTCCAGAGTTCTGAAAAGTTATGAGACTAGCAAAATCTTAACAACAAGATTTGAAAAAGACAGAAAAGAAAGGAAAACCACAGGCCATCTCACAAACATAACTCCTAAACAAAATAATAGCAAATATAACCCAACGTATATAAATACTAATAAATTATGCCAAAGCACACCTTGTTGCAAGAATGAAAGAGAGGTTAATATTAAAAATCAATTAATATGATTTACCATCTTAATAGATAAAAAGAGAAAAACTATATAGTTATCTTGATGGATGCTGAAAAAGTATATGATAAAATTCTGCACCTAGTCATGATTAAAAACAAACATCAAAACCACTTAGCAATTTAAAAATTGTTTGGAATTTCTTTAACCTAAAAAAAAAGAGTTTCTACAAAAAAACCTATAGCTCACATTATACTTGATATTAAATATTAAGAGATTTTTCTGCTGACATAGAAATAAAAAAAGAATACCTACTATCACCTCTTGGATTCAACATTTTACTGGAGATTTTTGTCAGAATAATATGGCAAGAAAAAATGCCTAAGGACTGAAATAAGGAGAAAATAAACTGTCATTATTCACAGTTGATTGCATACACAGAAAATCCAGAAGAATCTATAACTTATTAGAATTAATAAAGTAAATTGCAAATGCACTGGAAACTAGTCAATATTTTAAAAATCTATTGTACTGATTTTGTTTTCTTGCTGCAAACACATGGGAAGTGATTTAAAAGTTACCACTTAAGTAGTAACAAACTACAAATTATAAATATTTAAATATGTATAAGAGCTGCATATTAATAAATGTAAAAATAAATAAAAAATAAAGATCTAAATAACACAAGGCATTGGAACAAAATAAAGATTTCAGTCATAATAAAGTTCATAAAGATTTCAATTCTTTCCAGTATGATATGCAACCCCAATTAAAAATTCCTTTTTTACGAGGAAAATGACAATCTGAATCTAAAATGTATAAGATAAATACAAAGAGCCAAGAATAATTTAAAAAGTTATAGAGATTTGCAGATATATGCCAAAGAAAAATATTCTTAACCCATTCCTGTGGGTGTGAACCCATTGTAAGTAAGACATTTGATGAGGTTACTTCAGTTAAGGTGTGGCCCACCTCAATCAAGATGGGTTTTAATCCTTATACTTGAGTCTTTGATAAGGGAACGAAATGCAGACATAGAGGAAAAAAAACACAGGAAGCAAGATGTTAAAGGTCAGTGGGACCTAGAAGAGAAGGGAGAAACCAGGAGAGACTGCCATGTGCATTTCCATTTGACAGAGGGGCCCAGGACCAAGGATCACTGTCAGGCCCCACGGCCCCACCCTCCACCCAGAATCCCAGTCTTCAGGAAGAAAGCATCACCTTGATGACATCTTGATTTGGAATTTTTTCTAGCCTCAAAATTTTAAGCTAACCAATTACCATTGTTTAAGCCAACAATATTTTCTTGAGCAGCCAAGGAAACTAAAACAGCAATCTCAAAGAAGGAAAACAAGCAAGAGAATATACACTAACAAATATTTTTAGTTATTTGTTGGAGAATAAACACTAACAAATACCACTCACTCTGTGGTATTGTACTAGACAATTACAGTTGAAAAATAAATAGTGGGAACAGAATAAAGTGCTTAAGGAGACCCACAGATATATGGTCATCTATTTATAGCATGGACACTGCATTGTAGGGGGGGAAAGGATTTTTTTTCATTAATTGGTGTTAGCACAATTGGAAATCAAAATGGAAGACAGTGTATCTGTTTATCTTTACCTCATAACATGTATAAAAAATAATTCCAGACAGCTTGCATATGTAAATGCAGAAGGTATGCGAATGAATGCATAAACAAACACATACATACATACATACACACATATATAAAACATGTTTCTGAATGAGAAGATAGGTATAAAGTTAGGAGCAGGTCTGTAACCTATATTCTCCCTGCTACTGAGGAATATCTGAATAAGAATGAAATGACCTGATCATATTCCATTGCCATTATGCTACTAAACAGGCATGCTTATACTTCTCATGTTAAATCCAAACTAGAACCTGTCCTAATGCAAAAGGAAAAAGACATTTGGGGATAGGGTTGAAAAATTTAGTCTTCTCCAGAGACCAAGCCTATGTTTTGCGATTGCCTGTATTCTATGAATTACTGGTAAGTTCAGTACTAGGTAAGATAAAAAATTGGTGTTGAGTGTGATTTGGCAACCCAACCCTTATTGTTAACCAAATAAGAAAATGAGTAAATACTTGAGCAGGAAGTTTACAAAATTAGGACAATCCAATGGCCAAAATTCATAAGAAAAAGAAAAATAAAATTTAAAAAAAATGGATACCGCCGTATATTAACCATCTTTATCATGATAAATATAGTAAATACCAAGCACTGACAAGAATATGGATCAACTGGAACTCCTAAATTGTGGTGGTGAGAATATAAACTTTTAAAATCATTTTGAAAATTGGTTGGCCATATCTACTAATGCTGAACATTTTCATACCTAGGACCCAGCCTTCTCAGGATAGACCCCACATAAATGTGTGCATATGTTTACAAAAAGACAAAAATATGGCTAGCAGTTTCATTCATATTAGTTAAAAACTAAAAGCTAACAAAATATCCATAAAAAGTAGAATAGATAAAGGCATATTGATATTCACACAATGAAATTCTATACAGAATGTCAATGAAATACATCCATTTGTTACAATATGGATAAATCTTAAAAGATAACATGTAGCAAAAGAAAAAAAAATAGGCACAAAACCAGGCATAATGAGTAAAGTTCAAAATAAATAAGATTAATCTGTGTGGTTAAATGTCAGGAGAGGGGTATACGGTATACGTGAGGATCAGTTATTTGATGTGGATTCTGGAATGCTGGTATTATATTGTTTGTTGGATTCTAGTTACATGGATATGGTTACCCTGTGGAAATTCATCAAGATATATGTGGTGACTTGTACATTTTTCTGTATATGAATGTCATTTTTCAGAAAACAAGAAGCAAGGTGGAAAAGTGAGTTGGGTTGTCAGTGATCCCACAATTGCTTTAAGGGAAAAGGCTGGACTACTACCCAGGTCTTTTCTCTCTTCTCCTTTTTTTGTTATGTACACATTTATGAATATACACAGGCACATATTAAACAAGCATACAAATTTTTAAAGTAAGAGGTGGATTTATAGCTTTCCAATAATTTAATGGGTTTTCCAACAAAAAAATTCTGTGGTGTATAAATGCAACTTAAAGGAAAAAAATCCATAGACCACCTTTAAAGACTTGCCCTGGGTCTCAAACATACCATGATGTAGGATATGTTAAAACCTAAACTCTAATGTTAGAACCAAAGGGCTAAATCAAAAGCATCTAGCTAAACATCAGAGTACAATCTATTTTAGTTGAAAAGTAGCCCAAGGTACAATGAACCTGAAAGGTAACAGCTTGAAAAAGCAATAAATAGCAATGCCTTTTCCCTGCTTGAAAAATCACACTTTGAACTTGAGTGTGCTTTGAACAGAATTAAAAGAGGTAAAGAAAAATATGCAAGAATATTCCTCGTACGGATTGAAAATGAAATTATATATGAAAAGTAAAATATTAATAAAATTCTACAAGAAATGTGGAAATTGAATATAACAATGATAATGAGTAAAATTTGTGAATTCTATGATTAAAGCAGATCTGGGTAATATAGATGCAATAGGACTAATCCCAGTCACTTGGAAAATAATGAACTTGGCTATCTGGGATCCAAGACTTTCGAGATAATCTAAAAGTATGGAGAAAAAGAAGCAAATATATTTTAAAATATAATTGTCTGACTCATAGTAAGAAATGGATATATATTAGTAGATTCAAGAGCACTTAGTAAAATAAATTAGAAATGAGGAAGCTATAGAAGTTAAGTCTAGAAGAGAATAAATACTGGGTCTAGAAAAGTATTGAGTCATGTTACATTAAATTGTAATAAAGCAGTAAGTATACATCCTTGGGGAAAAACCAATTTAATTTATAAAATTCCAGGCCAAATTCAGAAAATTTTCTATGTTAAAATGGGCTTGGAAATGCTTGTTAGTTACTTATTATTTTATTTAGGTTTTGAACATCATGGGGATGGTGGAAAAATGAGAAACACATAAAGGAAATGAGATTTAAATGATCTTTATCCTGGACCAAAAATAAATAAATACCCCTCATAAATATTTAAAATTACATCATTTTTCCTATGCAAGTTCGACCAAAATGGCAATTACAAAAAAAAAAAAAGAAATTGAAGAAATAAAATTAGAAAATAGATCACTATTTTCAAAAACATATTACTTACATGAAAACATTTTGAGATATAGTATTCTGAGAAGTGTGGAAATATTCATTAAATACATAATTTCTGGAAGATCTAATTGATAGTGGATCTCGTCAACACTGATGCTCAGATTGTACAACTGTTCATTAATTCCATTTATCAAAGATATTTACCTTATGATTCAGTTTATTAATATAAGTAAGAAAAATGAGTAAAATAAAGTGAAATATTACCATTTTAGTCTAAATACATTTAGAAAAATTAGAACTATAAACATATATAAAATAATTGAAGTAGTTATCATAGATGAAACTACATCAACACTAATAATTACAGAACTAATTGTATTTTGTATATGACATAATTGTAAATAAGACAAAAATGGTTACTATTCAATTATTTCTGAAGAAAAATATGTTTTCTTTAATGTACAAAACAAGAATTTCTCAGAGGTTTATTTTTTTTCCTTTGCTTTAAAAAAATATATATATATATATTATTATTAGAGAAGATGTGAGGTTACAAAACAATCATGTATAAAATGCAGAATTCCCATATATCACCCTTCCACCAACACCTTGCATTGTTGTGGAACATTTGTCACAGATTATGAAGAACATCATCAAAATATTACTACGAACTATGGTCCATAGCTTACACTTGGTATATTATTTCCATCCCCCTCTCTATTATTAGCACCATGTATTATTATTGTACATTTTTTATAATTCATGAGAGAACACTCCCATACTTGTACTGTTAACCACAGTCCATCGTCCACCACATGGTTCACTGTGTTATACTGTCCCATTGCTTTTTGTTAGATAAATTAAAATTAATTCCTACAGAAACTAAATCTGCCTTGTGTTATGAAGCCTTGAAATAGACCTTGATTAAATGATATTTGTATAGTTTTTCCTATCGGTAATTGTTATGCAAAGTTGAAGGAATGTTGTTTTATGTTAAAATAGGAGAAAAGAGTAAAACAAATTAAGAGATAACAGAGACTGAACTTTATCAGTAGAACTACATATGGAGCTACAAAAATATAGAAATTTATGATTTAAATTTTTGTTTTTAACTCAGGATAACATATTTTTTTCCAACTTATCTTCAATAGTTGTAGTTTTGGTAGAATCTGATAATTTGTGTACAAAGTTTATTGGGCAATGTATCTCATCTCTTCCACCAAGAGACTATATCAGGTGGCAACATAGATTACTCTACAAATGAAAATTATGTGTAGCATAAGAAATCATGTCCTCATTATTTGAATTATTAAGGAAAACAAATTATATTTAACACCTATAAAATCTAGTAGATAATGATAATAACATCTGTTGATGACATTATATAACTCATTTTATTTTATCCTAATAACAATCAATTCAGGCTGACAAAGCCAGTATTTTGAAATTGAGCTAAAGGAAACTCAGAACAGTCAAGAAAACAGACCGAAGTAACCCGCTAGTGATCAGATGAGAGAGGACCTATATCACCCCACATTATAAATGAGGAAACAGAGACTAAGAGAGGCCAAGTAATGTTATGTTTCCTTTTGTTTTTTCATTATGCTGTCTTCTTGATAAATGTCAGTCTCATTTTGGGAATAAGAACTGGATGGGCAACCTTCACTGACCCTTATTAATATAACAAGAGTACACTGAGATGGGGCAAGAGTTAATATCCTTTATCTTGTTTTCTGGCTTTGAGTTTAGTATTAATGAGGCAGAGTCATGAATTTAAATTCCATTTGCAAACCATAAATTTTCTAGACTCCACCTATCTATTGCACTCTCAGATAAAAGCTAGTCATTTTCTCTGACAAATGATGCTGGTCACAAGGGAAACAAGGTGAGAATGTAGAGATGAATCTGCACAGTCATCGTCATACTGGTATAACAACTCAAAGTCCATCTGTTACTGATGCCCCATAATTTCATCTCCTCTTATAAATCAAACTTGTAGTTTTTTGTAGAATTCAATCCTCGTTTAAGTAAATGTGACATAATTTGTACATATATAGATCATGTGACATAATCTCACTGAATCCTGGACTGGTTAGAATATGGAAAGCCTACTATGAGCTGGGGACGACATTTTAAGATGACCATTATCAATCTAGAGCGCAATCCAAACTAGAGTGAGGAAGATATTTAAACACGGATACAACAGTGGGGCCGAGGAGTTTCCTGAGATGTAAGAATTCTAGCGATAAAGCCACAATAGTCCCACACAATCTGGGATGGTTGGTCATCCTATTATCATGACAAATAGCTGAAAGATTTGGAAAAAATTAATGTGAGATAATTCTGGAAGAACTAACTGAAGTCTTAGAGTATACAAAAGACTCTCCTTTGGACAGGTTTTAAACTGTTCTTTAAGTTCCCAAAGTCAAAAATGAACCATGAGAGAAAAATACCATGACTGCAATTGTGACTCAAAACTTTCCGAAGTCTATGACATACAGTTGGGTAGTAAACAAATTTTAACCATGAGTTGTTTGACCAACTTTTATAGAGCTATCTTCCATGAGAGGAAGATTTGACATAATTACTAATAATATCCCTTCCTAAGAGTTGGTGAATGCTGAATAAAAACCTTTGAAATTAAATTCAGTGTATGTGTTTCATGTATAAATGTATGGTTATGTATACATATATGTATTTATGCTTCAACCATATAAATAACTTCAAATTTAGGAGTCTTTGCTATATGAAAGCATTATATGAAGATAAATAATAATTGAAGTATGAAAATTGAATATATATATCTCTTTCTACTATAAAGTCATACATACACTATGTTGACGTTGTTTTGCGATATGGGGCTGTTTGGTTAAACAACTGATTCTAGAGCTGGATCAGGGGAAATGCAAGATAATCCAGGAGCAGTTCTGGTACCTGAGAATAAGAAAGTGCTCAATAAAAAAGAAGAAGAAGGAGGAGAAGGAAGAGAAGGAGAAGGGGAAGGAAGAGGAGAAGAAGGAAGAGAAAAGAACATGTCAAAGAACATGGGAGCCAACCTGAAAGGACTCCTAATAACCAAAGCTAGAATAATTTGAACATCAAAATAAATAATGTGGTATTGGATTAACCCATAAAATAATGTAAACATGTATGAGCCCACAGTGATACAGATACAAGATCAAAAAATAAATTGCTGAAGAAGAAGGGAGCAATCTTTCTTACAAAAGAATTCCTTTCTGTATATATAGATGCTCCCTACTCCAGGAGGTGGAACTTCATCTCCCCCACCTCCTTGAGACTGAGGTAGACTTAGTGACTCAATTTCAAAGAAGCAGCTATGAAAGGAAAAAAAAATAGTAATGTTACATTGGAGATACCTCCCAAAAACCACCTTACCCATGAAGGTTAATTTCATCAGTAATGTTATGTGGGTATTATTCCCTGATACGACTTAATGAGGTCACTTCACCTCTATGTTATCCTTTCTAAAAACCCATAACCCAAGTGAAATCATAAGAATACCATCAGACAAATCCAAACCATTAGTGGGATTTTTCTATTTGAGGACTGGCTAGTATTTCTCAAAATCGACAAGGAAATAAAGAAAGAGAAACTGTCACCAACCAGAGGAGACCAGGGAGATATGACAGCTAACTGCTATGTGATAAACTGGATTGGATCTTGAAAAGACAGTACATTAATGAAAGACTGGTGAAATCTAAGTGAGTCTGGAGTTTAGTTTTGACAAGTGTACCATGTAATTTCATATGATAGCAATGGGGTAAGCTGGGTGAGGGATAATACTCTCCATATTACCTTAGTAGTTTTTCTGTAAAGCTAAAGTTATTCTGAAATAAAAGTTTATTTTAAAAAATGCAATAGCCTAGGGGATTAAACAGTAAAATAAAATAAAACTTAAGGCAGGAGAGAAATGAGTCTGAATATGAGCAGAGCAGTGTGGATGGAGGGATGAAATAATTCATTTAAGAGTTAAGAATTAGAATGAACATAATTCAATGATAATATGCTTCTTTTTAATATTTTCAAAGTCACATTAACTTTTCTAGCTACAGATTCACAAGGTTAATGTATATCCAATTTACTTTGGAAAAACTCATTAGCCTTTCCTACAATCATAATTAGGATACTTCAACATTATATATATATATGTTGATTTATGGACCACATGTGTAGTTTCAAAAATTTACCCTTATGAATTCTATTCCTCATGGATTACTTTACAGAGTTGTAATGCACATTATTTACTTTTGCCACTAAAATCCATTCACCATTGTCCTGCTATGTAGAACTTCATCCATTTTCCATACTTTCTCACTTATGCCCTACAATTAATATAGGATTTGATTTGTTCAAGTTAAGAGTCCAGAAAAGAAGCAAGATGATTTCTCAGTCTGTAAACTTCTTTGGGACTTTATTTTCTCTCATCAATGTTTATTTTTGGCATTGTATGAAGGCAGAAACAATATATAAGAAGAGGATTTTGCTTTCTCTAAATCTTCCACTAACAATTTATTTTAGAGCCTAAGCAACAGCAACAGGGCTAAGATTTTTATCCTTCTTGGGTAATAAAATAAAAACTATAATAATTACTTCTATTATTATTGCTGTTAATTATTATTACTTTTATAAAATAAAAATAATTATTAACTTGAAAATAATTTTTCCAGTTGCATTTCTAATCTTACTGTATTCTGACCTCTTGGCTTCTTTAATTATCTTTTCCATGAATGTCTACACTATCAGAAATGCATATTGGAGTGTTCTCTACAGTTGTTAACTCTCTTGCCATCTAGACTCTTAATTCATTGATAGTTAAGTTTACTTTGTCAACATTTTAAAACATGGTTACCTAATCATATAGTTCATGAACAATCTTTCATAGATAACCTTCAACTTTCAAGATGACAGAGTTCCCTGCTATCTTTTACTTTTTCCAAGGATTCCTGTACTTTTAATTAAGGAGGCTGAAATTTAGTCTTATGAAATTATATTAAATATCATCTCTACTCACTTAGCCAATAACTGTAAATTAGTTTGTACGCGATCTTTGATGAGTTAAACTCTCATGACTTCAGTTTACTCATCTTTAAAATAGACAGAAATGGAAAAAATAGACAGAAATGTAGCCAGATAATATATATCTCTGATATATATTAGGTATACTAGTTTCCTATTGTTGTCATAACAATTTTCCATAAGCTTGGTGTCTTAAAACAATATAAATTTCTTATCTTACAGTTCTATAGATTAAGTCCACCATCAGTATCAAGAAGCTAAAACCAAGGTGTCAGTAGCAATATATCTCTATCTGGAAGCTCTAGAAAAAATCCATTCATTTACATTTTCCACTTTCTAGAAGCTGCACACATTTCTTGACTCCTGACCGCCTTCCTCCATCTGCAAAGCCTTCGTCCATTTTCAATACTGTTCCATTGTCACATCTTTTTCTTACCGTAGCCAAGAAAGGTTCTCTACTCCTAAGGACCCCTGTGATTGGATTGTGCCCACATGAATAATCCAGGATAATCTTCCCATCTCAAAGTCCTCAATTTATTCATATCTGCCATGTAACGAGACAAATTCAAAAGTTCCAGACATTAGAATGTGGACATCTTTGGAAGCCATTTTTCCCCTCACACTAGACATTCAGTAAAGCTCACATCTAGTGTTATTAAAATCAGTGGGAATGATATTTCTTATCTTTGATGTTATAGGTATTATCTTTTGTTTTGTTTTTAGATTCCCTTTGCAATACCTTAGCTTAGGTTTGACGTTTAATACTTCATGCTGCGACAATAGCAAAAGATAAGAGATAAACTTCTTCCCTCCCTCTCTTCCTTCCTTCCTTCCTTCTGCTTCCTTCCCCCAATTCTAGTTTCTTCTCATCTTTAATATTCTCTGCTCCCTTTTACTCAAAGGAATTCCTAAAATTCAGGATTTTTATTCCAATTCCCCATATAAAATATGTCAATGGCAAAATATTGCTTTGAGGTTTAAATCCAAACTCTATAACATAGTATGCATTGTCTCCATAACGATCCTCCTGCCTACTGATTAATATTGCATACATTTACCCAAATAAACTCTTTTTACCTCAATCACACTAATCTATGTTTTGTGACTAAACTGTATGAGGAGGAAAGAAAATAAACAAACTATCTCTAATAAAGCAATTATTAAGGATTAGATAAGCAGTAGGTCCTAGCATACATTATTATTTTACTGAAATTTTATGAAGGAAGCTGGCACAGAGATGCTCAGAAATATGCCTCTGTTCAGTCAGCTAGAAGAACTAAGTTTCAAACTAGGTCTTTCTGACTCTAAACTCATGTTTTCTTCTTACACAATCAGTTGTATCCATTCTCCAAGGCTCTTTTTTTGGCTCATTACATTTCATCACCTAACTATTAAATTCTTCCAATTTTAAGGTACTACTTTGAATTTTATAATACTTTCCTTAGATAATGTTAACTTATACATACATCATTATCTAAACCTTTTGAGAGTAACACGGAAGCTATTGGTAATCACATGAGGCTCAGGTTCCACTTGTCACCTTTTAAAGTATCTAGTCAGTTGCTTTAGAGAACATAGTTGACTTCCTGTGCAACAACCATTCCTTCTTCTTCCTTGTTTTATAAACCCAGTATTGCCTGTGTGGCAATATATTCAGACTCTGGGAATGAATCATGATTGGTCTAAGCCAGTGATTCTCAAACGTTAGAGTGGCATCAAAATTATCTGAACAGCTTGTTAATCATCTGCAGGTTTTTCTGCCACAGTTTCTAATTCAGAAGGACCAGTGTGGAACCTGAGAATTTAGCATTTCGAACGAGTTCCCAAAGACGACATTTAAAGAACCACTGATCTAGGGGTATCATATTTGCTTTTGCCCACATTAATCCCTGTGATTCTTATGGGATGTACAGAAAAATCAGCTATTTTTTCCCATAATATTTTTTTCCTGTTTTAAAAAAGGAATAGGGGAATAGAGACTCTTGTTCTGCTGTCTTCCTCCGGTATTGGACACTGTGTTGAGAACATGTGATGGTGTTGCCACAGCCATCTTGAAATCAGGAAGGGAAAAAAACCAAGATAATTGCCAAGGCATGTACTCAATGCACCTGATAAGCCCTGGAACTGGCATATTTCAGAGTTCATGAAATGAGAGGGAAATCAGTGTCTTTATTATTATCAAACCATTAATCAGTCATTGTTTTACGTTTAGCTAAATGTCTGTTTGCAAATGCATATAAATGATGTACCATACTGATGTAGAAAACATTTTTCTGGATGTAAGTTATTATAGGATTGGAATATTTTGCTTTATATCCTGTAGAACTATAGCATAGGGCACAGTTTCTTTAACACAATAGATATTTGACAAATAGCAACTGACATGATGACAAATGACAGGAATAATTTGGCTTCAGAATAAAATACTTTGGACTTTTTAAGCATTTAAATGTTTCTATGTAAATTTTTCTAACTCTCCCATTACTTAAGCAAACATACTGCAAAAAAAGCTCTTGTATGCTTTTGATATTGTAGTTCATTTTCCATTTTGAGAAATATTTCTAGCAGATAAAAATGTGAAATACTTTATTTCTACTGCATATCTAAAAATAGATTGATAAGGGAAAAAATCTGCTGTTGCAGTTTGAAATCATAAAATAATGAGTGCTAAAAATGGAGTAAATGTCTCTTTTCTTCCCAAGGGGTATTTATAAATCCCACTCAGAAAGACATCATTTCTCAAGATGTTCTAAGGTCCTAAGTCAGCTATTTAATAGACAAGAATGCTAAGATTTATGATTCAGATAAAACAGTTTTATGGTATATAATTTCTTTTATCATATATAATTTGTTAATGCTGTTTGAATGTTCCAATAATTCAGACTTGCATATATTACTTCAAACACTTCTTTTGCTTCCTTGGAACTTAGTAAAATATAATTTTCATTAATACTTAACTTATCATATTCTTCCTCACCAAGCCTTTGATAATTAAGGCAACATTTATAAATTTTTGTCAATGAAATTAAATCTCACATTTAATGGCTATAGATAAAAATCATAATTTTATGTGAGGAAAATAAAATTTTTACAAAGTCTAAAAGTGATCTTGTAAAAAAAAGCAAAAGTTCAAACTACACAAGCTTTAAGTCAAAGTAATTATTCCCTCGTCTGCAGTATGTGGGCTTTGTCTCTAAAATTATAGCACTTTCTAGGACTAATAGTTAGCTTGAAAGCACTTTTCAGTATACCAACCTATCATCACTTATTCAAACTTAGAGAAGAAATATCAGCATTTTTTTCTGATTGAAATATGTATTTTCTCCTCATCTTAAAAGAAATGGGAGGGAAATTTTATTTTAAATGTAAAAAGATTCTTTGACTCTAACTCACTGTTTTAGTTCTTTTTGTTACATAGCATTAAACATTGCAAAGACATACTTTCTTATCTCAACATATACTTTAATATTTGAAGATTTTAACATTTTTCTGAATAGGAAAAGTTCTTTGGAATTGACATTTAAAGACAAGTCAAGGCAAATAAAATCTATTAGTCTTCCATATTGATTTATTATATAAGGTCATAATTATGTACAGCTTCTCTTAGAAAACAAAACAAAACAGTATGTGTTAAGGTTCAGGCTCTGTTAGAAAAAATGATACAATGATAAGGTTCAGGATGAGAGGGAATATTCACTTGGAGACACTCTACATTATTGTCTCACATCTTCCTAGGTCAGGTAACTGGATGGTCTCATCTTACTCACACGAAGTAGATGTCTTTAAGGAGACTGCTAAAGTCGCCCTGATTCCACTTCTCTGAGTGTGACCTCTTGTTCCTATGCCTGGACTCTATGTCCACAAAAGATGGAACCCAAGTGTGTAGCTCTGAGTCAGACTGTGTTAATCTGACTTTCTCTCCCTTCAATTTGAAAACTCTAATAAAGAAATATGGAGTCAAAAAGTGCTGACCCTCATCCCCATCTTTTGTTAACAGCACCAAGAGTTGGAGAAAACTTGTTTTTGGTGAATCTTTAGCTTCCCTCATTCCTGGCCATCCCAGGGCTATTTGGCGCTCTCCAGCTTCTTTGAAAAATTCCCATTGCTGTACGTGATAGCCAGTTCACGTATCATATTTCATATCCATATATAAACATAATGAATGTATGTCATTATTTATATCTCTATCTACCTATCCACCTATCACCTATCCATGTATCTCTCTGTAGATTATATATATTTAATATTTTATATTCTGCTTTTATATTATACAAAGGACTACACTGAACTGAAGAACTGCCTCTTTGAGAGTAAAATGTCCCTGATCACATTGAATAACTAGCTTTTGGTCTCTGTTTAATACCACCTAGCTGTAGTAATAGACTCAATCACAAACAATGAGACATTGACCAAGATAGCACAAACACCTCAAATCCTTGAAGGAAGCTATTTGGAATAGGCAAGGCAAAATGGATATAAACTATATCAGTAGAGTCAATTTTCCTGTGTATCAATGAAAAAAAATCTACATTAGTAAGGAGGTAACCACAGTTTAGAAAATAAAATTGCACTACTCAACAATTAATTATATTATGTGGACACTAAAATGGTAGAGAAAAATTAGGACTACATATCCTGAATGGGTAGTATGATTAGTTTTGCAACCAATTTTATTTTCTGTTTTAGAGAGAGTAGCTGTCAGGTACAGTTCCCTGGAGCAGCTATGGGAATCTTTCTTAAATAAAGGTAGATTTATTCAAAAGATTTATGTGAAGACAGATTACCTAAAGGGAATTAAAATACACACATACATACACACACATTCAAGCACACACAGAAACATATCCATTTAAAACAAATAAAATTAAAAGAAAGGTAGCGAAAAGAATACAGGAATGTTGCAAGTAAGAACAAAGCTTGGCTAATTGCCTACTCTTTACTGTAAATATGAGCTCTTGTTCTGATCCACCTGGCAAGCTTTTCCTGACTATGGTCAGTGCAATTGAGTGACTTTGGTCATGGATATGGGCACAACCCGCAGACTCTGTCATTATATAACAACAAATTTAAGGGTCATAATTAAAAAATTCACATTTTCAAAATAATGTTCTATTAACCAACTTGAGCTGAATTTTAAAATAGACCTTATTTTTTTTTCTGGTTAATGGCTTTCCTTGTCTTTTAACAGATAGTTACTCAAAGACAAAGAGAAGCTTGTACTTTGATAAATCCATCCCTGCATAAAGAGTTTCTAACTTTTGTTTATGTATAACTTCTTTCTCTCTAGGGATTTCACATATTGAGCTAGAAATACACCATGAACAGAATCCTTACCCTAGTCCTTTAAATTTACCATAATAGAATGTAATTTGGATATAAACAATTACAACCCTCTTATTGTTTTTATCAATGCAATCACATGCTTTATTATACAAATATTATAAACCTTATGCCCTTTTGTATCTTCTTATTGAAATGACCACTTAGAGTCCACATTTTTAAGGAGGCCATTGATATTCTAAAATAATTGTAATGCATTTTTTGGTACTGCTTCCACTTATACATTCCCATTTATTATTGATCTTAATGTTTATATAATTCCATTCTCCTTTCCCACTGAGTTATTGTACTTGAAATTTTGTGCAGTATTGCTATGGCATCTCTGGTCATTTTTTCTCTTTCTAATTTCCTATCATGATTGGCTTTATTCTTGGCCTCCTTTCTTGCTTTATTTGCACTTGGACCATTCATTACGCTCATTCTATACTTTATTTATTGTGGTGCTTTGTGAAATTATTTTGATCTGTGTTGAGTGAAAATCATGAACTTAATGAAAACCTAGCTGATTAAATGACTGCATAAGTATCATTTGTTTGGCTTTAAATTTTTCCTATTACCCTGTAAACTGTATTATTAGAAACATCACTCAAATTATTGGCTATGTGAGTTGAGTCCCACATAGAAAAGGAATTAAGTCTATTTCTGGAACATAACTCACTTATATAATTTCAGCCTAGTTTCTGTTAGAGTGTGATCTAAAAACCCTAAGACTTATTTAATACTTTTGCCTCTGCCTTTCTTTCCATTGACAGAAAATGTTTGTTTAGTGATATGAAAATATAAACCCAGGTAACCATTCATGAAGGAATAGGTTTTACTCATGCAACAATCATTTCTTAATATTTATATCATTTAATCTTTAATCTTTCTATCTTATAGTTGTTATTTCTCACCTCTAAAGGAACTCCTTACTGAGGCAATTTCTTCCCAAAAAAGATAGATTATGCTCTCTCTTTCTAGGATTGTTTATTTTACTTCCAGTTTTATTAACTTGCTTGAGTCAACTGTCACACATAAGGACAATACCCATAATACCCATACTGTTTTGACCTTTGCTTTCAACCCACAGAGGTGGTGTTGGCTTGTTGTTTCCCTCCACGTGACTGGCTGTATTTATTTCTCCTATCTGCTTTTTCCACTTGTGGCCAAGTTGGCTTGTTCTTGGATTCTGACCTGCAAAGGAAAGCAGCAAAGATCTACGGGAGTGGACAACTTGAACTGAATTCTCTGACATATGAACATTCAGAATTTTTACACTCCAAGTGACTTCGCCATTTCAGTGACTAAGTTTAGTTTCATATGTCTCAATAAAGACTATAATTAAGTTTTCAAATATATGCATCATTTGTAAAACATGATTAAGGCACTTTATCACCTATATTTATTCATCAAGGTATGCTTATTTTTGTACTATATGATTGTGAGCTTGAGCAAATGTTACATAGTCTTTAAGAACCATGAAAAACACCGTACTGTATGTTTTTCTTTCAAATCTAAAGTCCAGGAAGAATGCAATCACTGCAGGAATTACAGTGATAAATAGCTAGAGATTTAACAATTTACTTTTATTTGGTTGTACAAAGCGTTATAAACATGGTATCTAAAATAAGCAAGCGAGTGATGGCCAAGTAGGGGAACAAAAATTCATCTAGCACAATGGTGACAGAAAATGTAAATAGAAAAAGTGGCATAACTAATTTATGGGCATGGAATCACAAATCCACAAATAGAAAGCTCCATGCCCTTTTTTTTGCTATAAAAATTAGCCTAATTTCTTTTAGGAGATGACTTTTAATCTTGATGTAGTTCTATTGAAACCTCACATTTTTGCCCTTGACAATGAGAAAAAAAAAAAGAGCTCCATTACTGCTATTTCACTCTAAAGTTCATTCTGCTGTAGAAAACAGTGTTCAGGTACCTTCCTCTATATACCATCCATACATTGGTAACAGGAATTTAAGCAGTTTTGAAATAAATGACCGCAAATTTTCAACACCTTGTTACTTTTCTATTTCTAGACTAAATTTTTAAGGATACAAAGATTGGTTCCCTATAGAATGATCCTGTGGGTATTTAGCACTAACATATGTATCAGCAGAAAGACTTATCTCATATATTTCAAGGTTTTGATATTGTGTTTTGAGCCTCTCTGTCTTTGTTTTCTGCCATATTCAATAGTCAGGATAAAATTCTTCTCTAATTGTATCTCCATTTCTTTTATTTTTCTTTTCCTTTCTTCCTAGTGCCAAAATACAATGATTTTATTGCTAAGAAGACTGCTTAAAAAAACAGGAAAAGAAAGAGGCATTGTAATTCAAGTGAGACATATGTGGAATCTAGGAGTAGAACTTGCTGATATAAATTTGCATTCAAAATTAATACAATAAAACATAAGCTATTCTAGTACTACTTTAATATGCCATTGATTGCCTTTCAAACTTTCACAGAGAGAGATATGTCAGTATTTGTTTAAATTTCATTTGTTTTCAGTTGTTGTAAGAACTCTTTGTGTAGTTTAGGCCTAGGAATTCAGTATTGCAATATACATATATATATAAAATAGATCATGTATTAACCAGGGCTCTCCAGGGAAATAGATCCAACAGAAAAAAAATGGGAGAGATTTACTATAAGGTATTACTTCATGCAACCATGGGGGATGGCCAATGCAAACTCTGGAGAATAGGCCACAAGCTGGAAACACCAAGAAGTGTCATGCTTAAGTCCTAAATCTCAATTCCCCAGAGGAAGCTGACTGGCTGGAAATTCCAGCAACAGCCAATGCTGAAGTAGAGTCCAAATTCATCTTCTGCCCTCTGCAATCCTGAGTTCTGGCTGTTAAACCACCAACTGATTGGATGAGGAGACTCCTCACTTTGCTGAGGGCAAGGTCCTTTTTTGATCATAGATCCTGTCAATTGACAATATATACAAATCCCATCTTGAAATACCCTCACATTAACAAGCAGGCCACTGTTTGACCCATAACTGGACAACATAACCCAACCAAGGTGACACATGAAATTAACCAGCACAACTCTCTTTGTACACTATTCTTAAAATTATGAAATTGCAAGGAATCTCATTAAACAGCATCCTAATATCTATTTTCAAGATGAAGTAGGGAAGATAAGAGGCCTAGTATCAGAAACTGAACTTTTGTATAAGAAAAGAACAGATAAGGATGATTTGAAATCCATTAAAAGTTGAGGGAAATGGAAGAAATGGTGATTGATACATGTTGATGCTTAAGTATCAGCTTTTTAGGGAGAGGACAAAAAGTATTCCCAAGTAATCTTAACTTGCTCCAGAAGGTAGAAATGTGACTCCAGTAAATTCCTTCACCTGAAAAATTTACTAAAGACTCCAGCTTTTGCTTTTGGACCAACCCAAGCAAATAAGGTTAAATGTACTAGAGGCCACTAACCAAATTTACCAAAGGTAACTTTGACTTTATGTCTAGTTTAGTTTGCATGGTAATTGAAAAAATTCAGAATAATTTGATTTATTTGTAGCATGACAAAAAAATTTAACTTGAAATGTAATAAGGATATAGTACTGTATTGTATTTGCAGAGATAGTACACAATGATAAGATTAAATTACTTGGTTGACTACCAGAAATAGACAAGATATTTTTAAATTTTCTTGCATACTTGTAGTGTCATTCTACAGAATTACAGAACAGATTGTAAAAAAGACTTCCCAAAATATTTTTGTTTATTAATTACATTACCAAATCTATTACAATACATGGGCATTAAACTTTATCCTGCTTCTGTCTTAAATCAAAGTATAAACCATTGTGAAAAATATTGTAATAACAGTTTGGATAATAGCAGAAATGATAGACCCAGGGGAAATTACATCATAATTTATTACACAGGTCCTAAAACCTTCCCAAAAATTTTAGAAGACTAAGATTAAATGTTAATATTTTTACCTCTTACCAAATAGCAGTTTATAATAATTTATCCAAATGATTCTTTTTTTAAGATGCAAATGCTTCCTCAAGGCCAAGGGAGACAAATTAAATTCCAGAATTTAAGGAGTCAAATTACATAATTAAATTTATATAACAAAGATTATAACACATAACCTGAAAATCTGAAGCTTAAATTTAGGTATTCAAACACTTAAGAATAAAGTGACTTCCTTCTTTTCCTACAAACTTTTGCTTACATCAAAAGGAATTCTGTACTCACAAATGTCATCTTCCTTCCTCCAAAATGTAATAAAAAAATAAAGGGAAACTGTTGGAAGTGCAGCTGTAGTTAGGGCTCTGTTGATCTGCCAGGTGGACATAAGAGCCAACGCTTTCAACAGCCAGCTGTAGTAGCTTTTTCCTCTGGAATTTATGTTAAAACATGTGATTTTCTACTTTGTATACAAGCAAATTTTATTAATACCAGAATGATTTCTCTTTCACTTAGAGGAAATAACTTATGGCCATGCCTGAATACTCTATATTTTGTTTTGCTTTTCCAAACTAAGCGTTATTACCAGAATAAGGCACAACTTGCTGTGTGTTAAAGGTACAATTACATAAGTTACCACCTGGCAGTCTTATAGAGGGAAAATTAAAAGGCAGGGGACTAAGTACATATGCAAAGTACAGTTACTCATTTACTTTTAAATGAAATAAAAGGAAACATTGGATGTGTGTGAAGGAAACATTTATTCTTTTTCAAAGCAGTTCTTGTATTATATTTTTCAGGCTTTATTTCATTACTTAATTTGTAAATCAATTAAATATAAGACTTTGAAATGTATATAATGGAAATGTCCTTAGAGATAATTGATGGAAAAGACAAAAAGTAAGCAAAACCCTCACTATTTCCTTTTCATTTGAAGGAAGTATATTGTTCTAGTTTATTCTGTTATGCATCTGCACCAATAAATCAAGTTTTCTAGAGAAGTTTGGGAAGGCTAAGACTTTAAGAGACATTACAGGTAATAAATGAACAAGAGAAATATCTGCTTCATTAAGCAGCAATTGTGCATCAATTATATATCAGTCTGAATTGGTAGTCATCTGTCCATAGTATAATAATAAATAATATATATAAATAGATAATAAATAATAATAAAAAAATAGAGCAACTGCTTATTTTGCCACTGAAGGGCCCAGGTAAGAGTATAGATGAGAAATCTATGGCACTGAGGCTAAATCACCTACTGAAGGGAGCCTCACTCTTTCTTGTCTGTATATGATTTGGAATAGGGACTGGCAATTGCCCATATAAGCCTTCTAAATACCTAAAGAACCAAAAGTGAAAACAACATAACAACCTTTTAACAACTCTGGCAACAGAAATTTGTAGATTTTTTTTTTAAGTCATCAAGTGTATATTCTGCAATTTTACTATTTTCATGGAAACATGGTCTTATTAAAGTTTGCACAATTTACCTGGACTTCCCCATGTGTTGAGGTTTGAATCATATACTTCAAAACAGAAATATACATGCCTTAATCTCCATTTCTGTGGGCCTGAACCCATTTGTAATCAAGACCTCTGAACATGCTAATAATTAAGGTGCGGCTGAACCGAATCAGGGTGGGTTTTAGTCTATGACTAGAGGCCTGAAAAGACAGAAGAAATTTGGGCATTGTCAGTAGAAGTCAGAAGAATTAGAAGTCAGAAGAAGCCAAAGAAGAAAGATTGCCATGTGGAGGAGGACTGCCAGAACGGAAACACTATTGACTCTGGGAGAAAGCACGGCCTTTCTAGTATTTCTAGTCTTCAACACCATGAGACAATAAATTGCTGTTCTTTAAGCCAACCCAGTGTGTGGTAATTCTCATGGTAGCCTTGGCAGATTTTGACAGTTTTTCTGTGCAGTGCTGCTATTATAATTAGCTAGAATGTGGAAGTGGCTTTGGAATTGAATAATGGGTAGAGACTGGAGGATTGTTAAGGAATTTAATCTTAAAAACCTAGATTGTTTTGAAGAGACTGCTGGTAGAGATAAAGATATTAAAGGCATTTCAGGTGAGGGCTCAGAGAAAAAAGTGAGGAGAGCTGTAGGGAAAGTTTCTATCATTTTAGAGAATATATGTCTCCATATGAATAGAATGGTGGCAAAAATTTGTACTTTAAAGGAGCTTCCATGATGCATTAAAAGGAAAATATGATTATGTTATTGGAAACTGTAGGAAAAGCAATCCTTCTTATAAGGTGGTAGAGAACTCAGTGAAATTGTGTTCAGTGTCAGATCAAAGGCAAGACTTGGAAGTGATAAACTTCAATATTTAGCAGAGGAGACTTCCAAGCTGTTTGTGGAAGTTACAGCCAACTATCCCCTTACATTTTATGGTAAAATGAGAGAGAAAAGGGATAAACTGAGGACTGAAATAGTAAGCACAAAGGAGCAAGCAATTGATGACTGGATAGGAACATTTTCAATCTATGCAGATAGCATGCTCTGAGACTAGAGCCGGAAGTGTCTCTGTCAGGCTGCCCCTGGCAGTCCAGGAAGTGAGTCCCCAGGGAATGAAGCTATGTGGAAAGTGAAGTATAACCATCCTTTGCTTAGGAGACAGGCCATATGACTCATGGATCCAGTCAGCTATCTCTGAGGATGTCATGATTGGAAATACATTTACCAGGAAGGATTTTTGAAAAACCTTTTTGTCTGAAGGCATTGATCTTATTAAACTACATGCAAAGCTGATGAGACTTTTCAGAATTTTGTATGAGAGAAGCACTGTCAGCTTGGAATGAAAGCGACAAAGAAGAGGCATAACCATGGAGGCAGAGGTCTGGGTGGAAGAGATCTCTTTGTGAAAAAAGAAAGGGAATTCTTTTATGCCCATGCCTTCAAATTGGGTGGGGCTTCTGCCCTGGTTTTTGGAGGAGGCAGACCTTGCAACCAAAGCCTGGGGTAGAATGTGGCCACACCCCAATGCCCAGAGAGGGAGGACCCAATGCCACATTTGAGGAGCACCTGGCTGCCACCTTGAGGTTTGGAAAGGTTGGGTCCTCTGTCCCAGTATTAAGGAAGAGCATAGTTGTTATCCCAGCACCTGGAAAAAGTGAGGCTACTGATCCAGGACAACTGGAGAGCAAAGCATCAATCTAGAGATGACACTCAGACCTTGAAATCTAATGGAGTTTGACCTGCTGGGTTTCAGACTTGATGGGAGCCATAACTCCTACTTTCTTTATAATTTCTCCATTCTGGAATGGGAATGTCTAACTATGCCTGCCCCAACATTATATTTTCGAAGCAGATAATTTATTGTATAGGCTTCACAGTTCCACAAATTAAGAGGAATTTTGTCCAAGGATAGATTACACCCACAACTGACTTTTATGAGATTTTGAACTCAGTTATTATTGAAAGGTTTAAGGCTTTGGGGATGTTAGGATGGGCTGAAGGTATTTTGCATGTGGAAAGAGCATGTCTTTTTGGGTCTAGAGTGTTGACTATTGGAGATTGAATCATGTAGCCCCAAAAGACATGTTCAAGTTTTAATTTGCATCCCTGTGAGTATGAACGCATTTGTAAATAGGAACTTTGAAGATGTTATTATTAATTAAGGTGTGGCCAAACTGAATCACAGTGGACCTTAATTCATATGACTGCAGTCCTTATAGAAGACATTCCTAAAGAAATCAAAAGTAGAAGTCGAAGAGGAGAGATTGCCATGTGATGAAGGACTGCCATCACTGAAACACGGCTGATGCTAGGAGAAAGCATTGGCTTTGCTGAAATCTTGATTTTGAACTTTTGACTCAAAACTGTGAGACAATGAATTCTTGTTCTTGAAGTACCATTGTGTGGTACTTATCATAGGAGCCTCAGCAAACTAATACACTTTCTCTGTCTTTTTCTCCCTCTTTATCATCTTCTGTTCTTTCCCCTTGGCTGCCCTCCCCTCCCATCCACCTTCTTCCCCTCTCATTTCTTTTTTTCCTCTCCTCCTTTTCCTTCTCTTCTTCCTCTTCTTATGCTGCTGCTGCTGCTGCTTCTTCTTCTTCTTCTTCTTCTTTTTCTTCTCCTCCTTCTCCTTCTTCTTCTTCTTCTACTTCTTCTTCCCCTTCCTCTTCCCCTTCCCCTTCCCCTTCTTCTTCTTCTTCTTCTTCTTCTTCTTCTTCTTCTTCTTCTTCTTCTTCTTCTTCTTCTTCTTCTTCTTCTTCCTCTTCCTCCTCCTCCTCCTCCTCTTCTTCTTCTTCTTCTCTCCTCTCTCTTTCTGTTAATAAATTAAAACTAAAACAATTATATAATACTTAGTTTATTTTCAGTCCTCCAATCATAACCTTCCTTTAATTTTTCTCCATTACCTTCTCAGCTTCATTTGTTAGCAATTAAAAGGCAATTTAAAATAGTATTTTCACCAACACAAACAACTTCTCCCTTACTGACTGGACCTTGATTTTTCAGGTCCAAGCACTCTACTATGTTTCTCCTGCTTTTGTCTCTCCCCAAAATAAAAAAATTATAATAAATAATTTGTATGACTTTTTAAACTTTTGTATTAATAATTAAAGGTGAACTACTGAATCTCCAATGGTATTTAACCTCATTATGGATTCATCAAGACTTATTAATCAACAGAATTCACTTTTGTCCTCACATTGTACCTTCATGTTAAGCAAGTAAGGCCTTCATTTTAAATCAGTGACGCAAAAGTCATGCAATTTATGCAAGCATTTTTAAACTAAAATCGATTTTTACAAATCAACTTTTCTTTTTGTTTTTGCTTGCACTTTTCACTCTAATTTTCCTTGGAGCAAAGTTCAACTTCCCAAAATCTTAAAAGGGATTTGTTAAAAACATAAGGGGGGGAAGCAACTATCAGCTAAAGTATACTTATTAAAATCCTCTCAATGGAAGAACTTGTAACATTGATATAAAGACAGTGGTCACCAGAGATTCTGAGGGGAGGGAGAGGGAAGAATTGGCATAACATGAGGAATTTTGGGGACTTTGGAATTGTTCTGCATAATATTGCAATGACAGATGCAAGCTGTTATATATTTTGTCAAAACCTATAAAATTGTGTAGTGCAAAGTTTAAATTATAATGTAAGCTATAGACCATGGTGAGTAACAATGCTTCAATATGTGTTCATCAGTTGTAAATGTCCCACACTGATGAAGGATGTTGTTAATGGGAGAAAGTGTGTGTGAGGTAGGGTATATGGGAATCCCCTATATATATATATTTTTTATTATATATATATCC
>JAQZBX010003402.1:0-65491 GCA_029593785.1 Cabassous unicinctus
TAACTGTTATACAGATAGTAAAATATAGCAACTAAAATTTTTCAGTGGTTTACAGTATAGTTTACAATTTGGACTGTACAGTTTAATAATTTTTGATGATATTTACCATGTCCTGTGTCCATTAATGTAAGGTAATGAAGAGTATTTCCCATGACCATTACATAGCCCATTTTATCTTTTCTGTTCCTTCCTCCCCGTGCCCTGGGGCATATGACTCTTCCCTGTCTTGGCTCATGGGATGTCAAGATTCATTTTTACATGTCCTGGTTATTCTAACCTGACCTTCCTAATCTAACCACCTGTTAATCTTGTACCACTAGTAAAATCTCTACCCACCTGTCCTATTCTTCAATATGTAAATATACTCTTTCAATTTACCATAGATAATGTCCATATGGGTGATGGCTCACAGCCTACCCTTCTCTCTTTCTTCCTTGTTAGGCTATCTTTCGGTCAGTGGTTCTCAGAAACTGTTATCTTACCTCAATTCAAATCAATGAGGTCATAAACTGTTCTTCCTTCAATGCCTGGCTTGCTTCACTCAGCATAAGGTCTTCAAGATTCATCCATGTTATTCCATGTGTTAGCACTTTATTCCTTCTAACAGCTGAGTAATATTCCATTTTTTTAATGTTAAGAAACTGGGGCTTCCTTGCCCCTTTAGACATCATTCTTAAAATACCCATTTTATACTGATAAATTAAGCGTTGTATTGCAATTCCTGGGTAGGCTAAAAAGGCTTCTCTCATTCCTTTCCAAATATACAATTAACAAAGAGATAATTATTCTCAGGTGGTAACTCATTTCTTTAAATTTGCTTATTAGGATAAGGGCTATTTGTTACAATCATAAAAGAGGAAATGGTGTACAGACCAAAAGGAAATTTGGAAAGGAAATGTGATTGGAGAAATTACTTTGAAAGGTGAAATGAAAGATGACAGAGACAAAGGAAAAGAAAAATTAGAAAATGGAAATGAAGTCATTCCAGCCTCTAACAACAAGGAGCAGAGGACACAGAGACCTGCCACCTGAGAAAGGAGGCCCCAGGCTGACAAGTGGGGTGCTCGAAGGGTGTAACCACACTCATGCTTCTGGAACACGGGGGTCAGGGGACCCAGCCTTCAACAAGATGTGGTCGGAAGCGTCTGGGCCCCTTTGATCTCAGTTTTCTCATCTGGAAAATGGGAGTATAAAATCTTCCTCAAAGGACAATTGTGAGCTAAAGTGAGATCACGGATATGAATGCATCCAGTCTAGCTCCATTAAGATTAGTCCCCTTCCCCTAGCCTCACCCTGACTTAAGTCATAGAATAAACAAAGGCCGCAATTCCAGGACTATACTGAAAGAAACAGCATGATATTAACTTGAGTACTTGAGCTTACACCAGAAATTCATTAATCTCTTTTTCTTTCCACCCCTGCAGCTGCAATTAAAAAAAAAAAAAAAAAAGTGAACCACTCGACTTCCTAACTTCAGTAAACCCACTGTGTGCTAGATTGAAGATAAATTTCCTCTTAATTACTGAGGTCCTTGAACATTCTTAGAGTTGTAATTCTAATTATTTAATTATTTTGTACCTTGTATAATATGATAAGTTAGGCTGAAGCCATGTTGAGCCATTTACAAATTGTGTGTGTGTGTGTGTGTGTAATCCTGGCTAGTTTTAACAGCAGACTTGGGACCATATAATTGAGGACCCCAGTGCTCAAATGATTCTGATTATATGGGATAGTGTAGCATGCATCCCAGCTGCAGGATATTTGGGCTGCTTTCCCAAAGTCACATGCAGGATAGAGTTCTGGTGCCAAAACCAAGCATTCAAGGACTCAATAAAGCAGTCAGGGCTCTTCAGGATTTCAGTGGACGGTGGGGGGTATGTGGGGCAATAATGTGTTAATACTGCTAAAAAAGGCAATTCTTAGGCCAATTACTAAAGACCTTCGGTGAGAGAGAAGAGGAGAGAGATTAATCCCGGGGCATTTGATGTCAAGCGGGTCACTTCATACACCATCACTTAATAGGAGGGGTTATTTAGAAGGAAGGAGAGGTAGTTGTTGACTTTAAATATTTAATAGACAGTTGGGAGGAAAAGGGATTAGCTTTTTCCTATCTAAAGAAAGCAACATTAGTAGGCAGGAAGTGTTAGAAGATTTGCATTTTCGAAAGAGGAAAGGATTTTCTAACAGCTAGACCTGTATGAAAATTAAACGGCAGACTTGTGAAGTGGTGAGGCTTCTGTCACTGGAAATATGCAAGTGGAGTTGGGTGATGGACTGCAGGTCTGGAATGTTAGATTCTGGCCAACAGTTTCCTGAAGCACATTCCCCCGGCTGAGCAGAGGCAGCCGCGATAGAGTGTAGAGTCGGTAGAGAAAACTCTTGGAGCTCCTAATATCTGCAGTTGAATCCAGCACTGCTACTGTAGCATTTTAGCCACTCTGATCTGCTCATTCCTTGAACATGCCAGGCTTATTCCAGCTACAGGTTGTTCCCTCTGCCTGGCTATTCCCTCTGCCAGGAATGCCCTTTCCTCAGATCATTAAATTATTCAGGTCTTAGCTCATTGTCACCTCTGTAAAGAAGGTTTTCCTCCAACTCTAGCTGAAGTATATATCCACCAATTCTTTGTTACTCTTTATCTCAATATTCTATTTTATTATTTTAATAGCATTTATCATACCTATAATTTTCTTCTTTATTATTTTGTTTGCATATTAGTTTATCTCCTCTACAAAATATAAACTCCATGTTGCAGGGATTTTGTCTTAGTCGCTTCAGGGCTTAGAGCAGTGCTGATTCAAATAAGATACCCTAAATGTTTTTTTGAACAAATTAATGACCCTGACACACAGTAGAAAAGATGTTTGGTTAGATAATTCACTCCTAGTTATACCTACAATATTCCATTCTTGGTGTGCTTGATCTAAGTGCTTTTGCCTCCTTTTTATCTACTCAAGAAGCCTGGTGGTGGAATGTATGGCTACATCTGTGTAACCACATCCTGTGTGGTCACAGTTGGTTGGCGAATATCTAACTCAAGATCGGCCAATTAGAGTCCTTCCCAAGGACTGTTCAAACTGGAATGCAGGAAAGAGACCTAGACGTTCCCTGATGGTAGAAGTTACGGCATGCAAAGCTTGGGGCTTGTTTGCAACACTATCCTCCACCCTTTTGGAAGTTAACCAGATGTGGAAGGGAATGAAGCAACCCGCAGTGAGACACAGAGACAGGAGGTGAACAGCTCAAAGCCAAGTGCGTTGGGCCCTGATGCCAGGCTATATCATGCCCGACCTGTGGTTATGTGAGATTCCCCCAGTAATTTTCCTATAAATGTCCCCTTTTGCCTAAATCAGTTCCAGTAGGTTTTATCATTAGTCATACAGAGAGTGCTGATTAATATAGAAATCAACTGAATGATTATAAAGAAATCAACTGAATGGAAATAACTTGAGTTACAGACACAGCAGTCAGTCCAAAATATGTATTGATATTTAATAAAATTTAAATGAAAAAATACTTACGATATACAAATATAGCGTGACAATGCAGTTGAGAGTAGCTGCCTTTGTTCTATGAGACTCCCCCGCCCCAACAAATTATATTCTCTTTAAAGGGAAAGTAAACCATATGGTCCCTGAGAAAGGGGTGGGAGCTCTGTTTCGAACAAGACTCGCCATTATACCAGCCTTTGATAAGACTGAATGCTCACACGACATTACTGGGAGGAGATATTTGGCAGCTAAAGTGGCAAACTTTAGGGAAAAAAATGCAAGCAACAGCAGAGAGGCCTCAGGCTAAAGTTGCAGAATTTCCACAGGGTCTCTTGCAGTGCTGGATCCAAGAGTATTCTGTGCATCCAAGTAGTTCTTGAAGAAACTTCACAGGCAGACCCTGACATGGGGAGCACATCCTGAATGAGCATGGGCCAGAGTTCTTGAAATTGAATGTACAGCAGCATCCCACCCAACCTCAAGGATGCCCACCCCACATGCAGAGGTCAGGAAGTCTGCCCAGACTGAGACACTGCATCCAACCAATACCCGACTCCCCCCACCCCCACCCCTCTAAGAGCCTGTGGAGACAGAGATGCAGTTTGAGGAGTGACTTCATGCAATGGCTTGGTAGAAGAACAGATTGGAGTTAGAGAAGCCAGATTTCCCCTCCTGGGTGACCTCATTAGAGGCACATAACTCATGCTTGCAACATTTATTCAAAAGAAACCAGCTCCACTTGGTGGAGACAGTCATAGGAAAGAGAAATGGCTCAAGCGTTTAGTAAAGCCAGCTGTTTCCACTTCTGAAAATAAAAATAACAAAATTAAAAGTGATACAAAGTTCAAAGTTTGACAAATGCAATTGAAGCCATTTGCACCCTCTAGATAGTGTGGGGTCTTTGTTGTGGGGGTGGCATTCCAGATTTAATATTGCTTATATTTTGCAAACAGGATTTTGAGGTAGCAGGATGTGCTAGGAAGTGAACTGGACTTGGAAGTCTGAAGATCTGGATTTAACTACTAGTTCTCTTCCTCACTGCTTGTGTGCACTTGTAGAAGTCACTCAACCTCTCTGAAATCATGGGAAAAATGGAGTAAGAATACATGTCTTACTCTTCCCAAAGAAAGAAACTCTAATAAAAGAAGGGAGTCATCTACAATCTCATGCAGCTGCATGCTAGAATGTGAGGATCCAGAGAGGGTCCTGGGCTTACAGATGCCAACATGAATCTTAGAACAAAGGAAGGAGAATTAGAGGAAGAATAAGACTAGAGAAGATTCAGAAAAATCTGAAGACAGAAACGGAGGGGTAGTAGCATGTTTTGACATGGATAGGACAGAAGGAATCGGAGTTTGAGCTAAATAATCTGTACATTTCCCGGGAATAGAAGGAAAAGATAGCAGCTGAAAGAGACAGGACAGGATTGGACTTGAACATGGAACAAAGGAAGGAAGAGGAAGAGGAAGGAAGGGGGGCAAGTACTGTTACGAGTGATTTGCTCCAGAAAAGTTGGCCATTCCCTGAACACTTTCTTCTTCTCCATCTTTATTCAATTCCTACAAATCCCTGTCAATAATTCCTCCTAAATATCTCTGCATCTACCAACATTTCTGTCTCCCCACTATTAACATCCTGGACAGTCATGTGGACCACTGCCAGAGCCTTCTGACTTGTGGACAAGTTTTCCCACTGGTGCTTCTTCCGGGTGCAGCCAGAGTGATCTTTTCAGAGAACAATTGCACTAAACTTCCACTTCCTTGATGAAATCTTTTGCAAGGCCCCTCATAGCTTTAACAACAAAGACTGGAATCTATAATAGGGTCTGAAGGTTCCTTCTTGGTCTGGCCCTGCCCATTGCTTCAGGTTCCTCATGCTCTGGTCACACAGGCCTGCCTTCAGTTCCTCAAATGCAGCCTGATCCTTTCCCCTCCACCTGAATGTTTCAATCCTCCACCTCCATTCATCAATTTTACTTTTTTCATCTTTTGGAACTCAGCTCAGACAAAGTGAGATCCTGCCATCGACACATCCATAGCACGCCAACATTTTTCTTATTAGTTTATGGTTATATATTTATCCGTGCAATTACTTGATTGATAGCTGTCTGCCACCTTCACCCTCTCACCCCCAGGCTGTAAGCGACATGAAGGCAGGGCCCATGTTATTCGCTTATCCCCAACACCTAGTCCAGTGTCCTGACGAATAATGAATGTTCAATATGTGAGTGTCAAATGGGTGCATGAATAATGCAGTAAGGTCAAGAGCTGGGTCCAGGAGTCTCTATTGTTACAAATCTCCCTAAGTGATTCCATGCTAATTTGGAGAAAATTACCTAAAAAGAATTTCCCAAACTGAGAACCCATGATTCTAGGGAAATGTTGTGCCCCGCCCCCCCTCTACTTTATGTGTACACATTCATGGGCACCTCCATGAAAAACAATGTCTTAAATTATCCTAGAGCCCTTATCACTTTGTGTGGAAGGGATATTGTGTGCCCTTAAGTCATGTCACTACAGTGGACATCAACACTGGCTCCTGTTACAGCCAGACTGTGTCTAAGTCTCCCAGTGTCCAGTTCAATTCAACAATTATTTACTGAGCACTTACCCTGAGCCAAGCAATCTTCTGGCTGGTACTGGAAGAAAAAGACAAAGTCCTGCGTTCCAGGAGAACTCAAAGTATAGGGAAAGACAAACGTGAAACCAAATAATTACAACACAGTTTAAGATATACATTAATTAGCATATGCTTGCGGTATCCTTGTAGCCCAATGGAAGGAGTGGGCAAGTATTCAAGGAGGAAATGACACTTGAGCCAAGTTTGGAAGGATGAATAAGAGTTTCTCAGATTCTCAAGAGGCAGGGAGGGTATATCAGGAAATGAAGATTGTATTTTACAAATGCAAAAGCAGAAGCCTGGGAACAGTTCAGTGTATGAAGAGCTACTAGAAACTGTATGACAGAGCCGTGAATATGAGAAAGGGCAAAGCGGGTGAGACTGGGGAAGCTGAGGGATCATGAAAGATCTTCCCTTCCTTTAAAAATCGTGCCACTTTTTCTCTCTCCTGCTACCCTAACTGCAGGCTCCTCGCTTACATTTCTATTAGCCCTGACCCCTTTCTCATGTCCCCTGATTAGTGCTGAACCCTGAAGCCCAGCATCTCAATACCTGCCTAGCGCATTTCAGAGGTGGGACCAAACATCCCTGCAAGAACCCATCTTATTAGGATTGATGCTGGCAGATTTAATTCCAGTACGATTGTTGCAAGAATTTTTCCAACAGAATGAGTGATCAGCCCTGGGTAAAGGGATTATGAAATCCTCAGCACCATTGCAGCAACGTGGCTGTTAATGAAATACTGTCGGCTGCTCCTGCCATTTGGCACCAAGCGACCCAACACTATCAACATCACAATACAATATTTGTTCCCAATTATTTTATAGCAACAACTGAAATACAATATGGTATTAATCATATTTATTATAAGTATCAATTTGAGAAATTTCTGACATGCCAGAAGATGAATAGGTTTATTATAAAAAGCAATTGTGCCTGGTACATGCTGACTGCTGCTGTGTAATAAATAACCTCTGTGGGAAATTTTTTAAAAGAAATAAAGCACTGGGAAACAAAAATGAAACATCAAGACCCTTCAAGTGCCTGCTATTTACAAGGGTCTAGTAAAACCATGATGCCCATGCCTTTAGAACTCCCAATTAGAACAAACTAGTAGAACATTCCAGACGCTCAAGACCATGGCAGAGGAGAGATCAAGGGAAGCTTCATGACTGGAACTCCAAGGGAAAGGAACACTGGAGGCAAAGATGCATTTTCTGAAATTACCACATCCAACAGCCTATGCCTCCTCCTCCAACTTTATCCCACAATGCACTGCTTTAGGGACTTTGACCCCACTATTGGCTCTGCCTGGGAAACTCTTGCCCTAAATGTGATGTAGCTCATTCCCTTACTTCTTCCAGGTGCCTATTCACCTCATCAGAAAGGTCTTCCTAACCACCCCATAAAAAAAGCAACAGCACCCTCGAAGCCTATTTGTTTGTTTTTTATCTGTAACCCTGTAACTATATCTACACTTTCTTCTTGTAATCTCCCTCCCCCCCACCCCCCACTAGGCTATAAACCAAATGAGAGCAGAACATCCATCTTGCTCACTTCCCAGCACTTGATGCCTGGCCCGGAACATCAGACTTATCTGTCAAGTGAATAAACAAACACATGAGTGAAGGAACAAACAAATGAATGGATCAATTCAGTCAGTAGAGTCTTTATGGACTAAATTTGGAAAGCTCTACCTCTTTAAAACATGTCTTCATTTCCTGCTTTTTCAATAGCTTTTAAACCTTTGGTTGGTTGTGAGCTCCTTCAAGTCATCCTCTCTATTGCTACCAGAGTCATGAAAACAAAAACAAACAACAAAAAAAGTCACACTCTTCTCTCTTCATAACCAAGATTAAAATTTCACGAGTCTCCTATTATCTTAAGGATGACGCTCAAAATTCTCAGCATGGCACACAAAACACTTTACAGTCTGGCTCGAGCCTCTTTTCCCAGTTTCAGCCCCTGTCTCTTCCTCCCCGGGAGTACTCCTCGCCCAGCCGTACCCAGGTGGGTGTCTCCTGCACACGCACCACGTCCTCTCCCGCTTCAGGGCATTTGCCTTGTTCTTCTCTCTGCCTTAGGCCTTAAGGAATCTCTGCCCTTTCCTGCCTCAGAGCTGAGGACCTTAACAAAATTGCTCATTTACTTCCATTTATATCACAGAAATTCCCCTTCTGGTCCCTTCTGTGTTTCTTTCTGCAAAAAGAGAAACCCCTTTCCTGTTATTTAACTGTGTCAAATTCCTTAATCTTGTCATGTGGCCAGATTAGAAAAAGAGAAAAGCATGAGCTTATAAAGACGGTGAGGAATCAAGAGTTATACAGAATTTATCATACAGGACGGAATCCAGTAAGTCAGGGCAAGCAATGAAGAGCTCTATTTCCAAAGAGACCCAATGGAATGTACTGGAGAAATCATAAAGATATATTTTGGGACTCTTAAAGAGAAAGTGATCAAAAGTTACCTGCAAACTCAGGGATAGTGTCACAGTAGATAAAAATACTCCCTTGCCTTAAAGGAGTTTTGTACTTAGTCTAGTCTTGAAACAGTAGTAAATCGTCATCAAGGAAAGAGTTTTGGGTAGAAACACATTTGAATGTCTCCCAACCTAGTTTGAGACAGTGAGTGCAGGTCAGAATTTATATTTTTGAAAGAGGGAGCTATCAGAAATGGTGGAGCTAGCTTATAAATAAGAGTTGTAACAACACCCTTGCTCATCTACAAGATTCAAATCAAGCATCTCTTCTTCTGGGACACTAGTTTTCTGTGCTGGAGCTGTTAAATCCCTCCTCTAGGTCCCTGGGTACTCTTGTGTTTTAATAAAGGCCTGTAAGAAATCAAAAGCTCCCTCATTTTTCCTTTTGAACTACTTGGTTAGGTAGAATTTATTTTATATAGAATTATTTAAGACCATCTTTTAAATACAGCTTTTGTTTTATGGGACTTTTATACCTTATTTTCTGCTGATTCAAATGACTTTTGATCCTCAAAAGGGCAGTGCTATATTTCCCTTCAAAAATTGTTATATCACTAAAAAATTATTTTTTACTGTTAATGAGGCAATAATATTTTACTCCTAGAACTTAAGAAATGGGAGGCCCAATAACCAGATACTGGAAACCACTGTGGTTTCTATATCCTAGTATTTCACAGCTGGCATGAAAATAAAGCAACCTTTTTTATAATGCTGAAAATAAAAACAATAAACATAAACTTTTGTATTTGCGAAGCACTTCCACAAATGTCCACAAATGTCATCTCTTTCAATTTCATTCCTGAGATGAGTAGGAAGTGAACCATTCCAGAATTTGAGGTGTAGCTTAAGATATTATAATTAGGAGAATGGAGCAAAAAGTAACCCTAAAATCATGGCTGAGGAGTTATAAGTGGAGGGAGTTGCAATTAGCAGGGAAGATACTGTCTTTCAACCTTCATAAATAAACAGCAAATGGCAATCTCACAGAGAATTTCAGAACTCGTGAAGTTGTGATCAAAAGTCAACTCAATATTGAGGGATTCCTATAAGAAAAAGTAAAATAAGGAATAAACATAAGGTCTATGTTATTACCAAAGAGAGGAGAAGAGGAAGATAAAACACTGCGAGAAGACAAAAGCGTATCCAACACCTTGGGGCAAAGTTGCATGATCCACAGGAAACTGGAGTTTGGAGCTTCCAGTCCATCGAGATGAACAATCCACTTTTATCTCACTTCTGAAAAAAGGAAAATGAATAGGGTAGTAAGGTTCAAAGAGGGAAATTTTGGATGGAATCAATGGTACTATCTGAGTACAAATTATTCTGAGAGGAAAGTAAGTAGGAAGCTGTCTGAGGGTACAGGTTGCTTACAAGAGATGGATAATGGATGGATTTGTAGATGCAGTTGGCATCAACACTAATACCATCTTCATAGCTGGTTACGAAGATTTGCTCTCAGTTCTGTTAGTGTCATTTCTTACCTTCTGTGGTTGCAGAAGGTATCAATGTAACCTCAAAAGAGATTAGGGTGAGAAGTACCTTCCACAGCCCCATATCTGAGAGGGAAGAGGACGTCTAGGCAAAAGCCCCAAGAGCGACTGGCAGTGGACTTGGTGCCAAAATGACACTCTGCCCAGCTGATACTAACTCATTGCTAGCTCCACATATGGAGATGGAGTGCTGGGGCTAAGCATCAACATAAATACTGGGAAAGGGTTGCTTGGCAGAGTAGAGAGAACACTGATCTGAGGGTCAAGAGACCCAGGTTCCCATCCCAGCTGTACTAAAACGAATTCAAGTCAAATATCAAATATCTGAAATGAAAAGAAAAAATAAATAAATAAATAAAATCAGGGGAATTAGACCCGATCAGGGATCAGCAAACTACAGCCTGCAGGCCAAATCCAGTCCACCACCTATTTATGTATAAAAAGTTTTATTGAAACACAACCATGCCCATTCATTTAGGTATTGTCCTTGACTACTTTTGTGCTACAATGGCAGAGCTGAGTGGTTGCAATAGAGACTGCATGGTCTGCAAAGGCTAAAATATTTACTTCTAGTCTTTTGCAGAAAAAGATTGTTGAGCAGTGTGTAAGAAATCCATGATCTGAAATGATCTTCCGAAAGACTGGGCATCAAAGTTTCCTTTTGTGACTGCACATTGTGAAATGCCTTCTTTCAAATCTAGAACACGGAATGTGAATCAGTAGGTAAAGCTATCCATGTCAATTCTCAAATACGGAATTCATTCACCTGAAAAAAATAGCAATTTTCCGTGCTTATCATCATGTCTGAGTTTGGTATAAAAGTGGGCGGGGGAAGGAAAAGTCCCTGCATGTTTTAAGTCCATTTCACTTTCATTATGAGATCACTGAGGCTTTTCTTGAGCAAGGGAGAGAGGGTGAAATAGAATAAGGCATCTAAATCAATAGATTAAATTTATCGAAAGGATGAGTAATTGGAATAACGTTACAGAATATCAAGCAGATTATTTAGATTGCACATAAGTTTCGAGTTTTATCAGGTCAATTTGAAAGCTATCAAAAAGTACACAGAGAAATAGTGGGTTTGATCCAAGTACATTCTGCATCAGAATGTAGTAATTTGCTCTCTTTTGTTATTTAACCTCTTCCGCATGTTCAGAGGAGAAAAAGAAGCAGTGATGAGAGAGGGAAGTAATGAGATCATACTGTCATTACTTACATAGATAATGGTCCCACTGAAGCCTTTCATACCTGTTAATATTTCATGTTGTATTTACTGCTCCTTTCCCCTATATGAACTTAAGATCATAAATAGAGGGTTAATTTGGAAGGAGTCCTAGAATGAGCCTAGGGAAGTCTCTGCCAAATATATCTGGGTAGCAGACAGCCAGTGGAACCCAGGCCCAGACCCACTGAATCATATTTTCTGGAAGTGATGCCCAGGCAGTTACATTATTACAGAACCCTTAGCGTTTTGCTGTGCATCCAGTTGGGAAAAAACTCTGGAGTCCAGCGCCTTCATTTATTAACATGAGATGGAAGAGACTTGCCAGCTCATCTCTCTCAGAATGAAACACCAAGTTCCCCCATTGTCCCTCTGGTGACATGGTCTGTCACCATTCCAACCTCATCTCCTACCTGGCCTCTGGCCAGCTACACAGAGCTCCATGCTCTTCCTCAAACACGCAACACACACTCCTGTGTCAGGGACCTTGAACTCTCTGTTCCCTCTGCCTGGAATGTGATAACCACCAGATCCATGAATCTTTTCCCCACTTCATTCAAGTTGCTATTCAAAGGTCACCTTTACAGAGAAGCCTTCCTTTGGCTCTACCTTTATTTTCTTCTTGGCACTTATTAACACCTGACATTTCATATACTTATATAATTGTTTACTGTTTCTCACTCAATTCAATTGTAAGCTCTGTGTGAGAACAGAAAATGTCATCTGTTTGTTCAGTGCCGTATTCCCAGCACCTCTATCGGGCACCATGTAGACTCCCAATAAACAGTAGTGAATGAATGAATGAGTGATTCTTCTAAATATTGTCCCCTGGACTGCTAGTCCAGTACAATAATGGAAAGTAGAATAATGGAAAGGGTTTGGAATCAGATATGGTTTGAGTCCTTCATGCCTGTCCTTGAATGAGTTACTGGTTCTTGTGAGAGTCAGTTTCCTATGTGTGAAGTAGGGTAATAACTCGGGAAGATCATTGTGAGAATTACCTGAAACCAGCCCAGTAAGAGCTCCGTAGGAAAATAAGGCTAAAGTGGGGCTCATGTTCAGATTTCCCCCACTGAGAATTGCACAGGGCTGCAAAGTAGACTGGATTCCCAAGTGGGCTGCCAAGGAGCCGGAAGGATGCTTTCATTTCTTAATCCTGCAGGAGTGGGAGGTTGTGTAACTGCTTGGTGCCCTTTTGAACCTCATTTTCATCAAGCAATTGTGAAACAGGAGCTATAGGGAGGCTCCTCTGGCCAGCATGTGTCATAGCCTGATGTTAAGCAGGATGTGCTGAAGGGAGAGGGAATCCCTGGCAGCCAGGACATTCCACGCCTTTGCTCTCATGGGGTTGACTTGGATGGGCAATTTGGCCACTTGCAACTGCCGGACCAAAGCATCTAGCAACCCCAGTGGAGACTGAGAACAAGAACTTTTGTCCAGTGTCTCCCAAGATGAGATACAAGGTTTGTGGTTTCTGGAAGAGAGAAGAGAGTAAAGAGAAGATGATTAATAATTTGAAATCCAATAATCTAGGTAACCAGCTAGTTGCTTTCATATGCCAGTCAAAATTTCATTTAATCTGTAAGTAGCAATTATTATCCCCATTTTCCATAGGAAAAAACAAGATTTGGCAAATTGAATTTATTTACAGTGTTATGTTGTTGTGAAGTACATGCTCTTGCAAGACTTGGACCAAATATGTGATCCTCCTAACTCTGTGTCCTTAGGAGCCTCACCTAATTTCCTTACATATTTGTATTCTATTTTGTAAAACATAAAAATGACAATAATACCTACTCATATTCCTGCTATTAGGAGAAAACCAACTGTTGAAGGTAAAGCACTCAGCCCAGTGCCTTGCTCATAGTATGTGCTCAATAAATGCTGGCCAGTATTGTTAATATTAGCCCCAAGATCGCAACCAGAGGCAGAGCCAAGATTCCAACTCCAGTCTATATGGCTCTAAGCTGCTTTCTTCTAGAGCACTATCTTGGTTCCACTGTTTCAGGCTACAGCATGGATCTTAAAGCCCAAGGATTCACATTTTTAGAGTTTGAGCTGCGTGACTTCCCTGGTCCCTTCCAGTGTAAGATTCAGTAATCCAGTGGGAGCGTTGTATATCCTATTGTAAGGGGTCTCAAGTAAAGGAAGTCTGGAGTCTTCCCTGGAATCCCATCCCCTTATAGCACCTCCCTTCTATTCAGGATGCTAAGGAACTCTGGCCTCCATGGACTCCATCCTCCCATACAATCGGTTCCCCCTCACAATTAGCTCCTGGCACTCCATCAAAGTGAGTTCTCCCAAAGGACATGGAACAGGATGAAAAACAAAGCTTGTATTGTAAACCCAGAATGCAATTGGGGCAGGCACAGCAAAGGAAGAAAGTTATGTTTGGGAATTGGGGAGTGAAAAATGAAAGGCACCCTGCTGCCTCCCTCCCCTAGTTGAGTGGAGAGTCTGTGCATGTACCGTTTTTGCCCAAAACACTCCTACCACAGAGCAATGCCTAGGGAACAAAAGCCTTTCAGGAGTTCGCCTAAATTTGTAATCTTGTTTTCTTCGTCTTCCAAGTCGTAGCAGAGAAACGGGCTAGCGCCTTATGTCCAGAAAGTTATCAGGTTTATCCCATAAAATCGTTAGGGCAACTGTGCTTTCCCCTCATCTCCTGACAGCATAGAAGGGAAGGAGCCAAAAGACACAGGATCTCTCTTCCAATGAAAACTCAACTTCAAAGAAGAAACTGACCACTGTTAAAGAGGTGATGTCACAGCCCCAGCAAACCTTTGAAGCTGGAGGAAAAGATGTACATGGAGTTCATATAAGCAGTGCATAAAAATAAAATCCTTGAAGGAAAAGCAAAACTCCTCTGCAATGGATGTGAAAGTAAAGGAAGCTGGCCAAGACAAGGAGGAGATAAACAGGATTGGATGATGTAAGTACACTCTGAAGAGGCAAATTAGATGAGAAATAGAAGGAAAATACATAGAGCTATAACTTATCCATTTTATCTGAGAACTTGTAAGAATCACAGTGGAAGCAAAGTAAATTTTCTCAATAGTCAGTTCATAATAAACCCTCCTGGGAGACAGGAAGCAGGTTTTTCTTTCCTTTTTCTGTAACAGTATTGTTCTGCTATGTGACAGAGCCATAGGGCTCTGTAATCTTGTACAGGCCTGCATGCCCAGTGTCATCCCAGAGTTCTTTGTAGTTGTTTTTCTTTCTTCTTTATGTCTTTTATTAATCAATTAATATATTTATGTACTTATTCATCCACCCAATAAACTACGTTTGTGCCTGCAATGTGCCAGGCACTGTACTAGATGCTGGGTAAACAAGATGAACACGACATCACCCCTACCCTCAAAGACTCATGGCCCAGTATAAAGACACATCAAGTCCGCAATTAGAGCACAGTGCATTTAGTTTCTGATAGAAGGAAGAAATTCATTCCAAGGGAAGGCAGGAAGGGCGGTAAAGATATAGTGGTGAGAAATAAGATGCAGTCAGTTGTTTTTTGGTGACAACACACAGTTTTTATGTGGATTTTGCTTTGGGGAACCACCTTTCCTTCATTGTCAATCAAGGGACCTTGCTCCACTCACCAAGGGGTGAGCCGACATCCCAGTGGAGCTTTTCAGATGCTCCCTTGCTGCAGTTCGCATCTTTATGCTGATGGTAGCTACCAGAACAAAGCTTAGCGTTTCTTCCTAGACTCCAGGAGCTGCCCTGATTCTTGAGGTTTCTGAAACTTGTGTCTTCTACTTCCTTCTTCATTTACTTAAATAACACAAAAGCGGCAATCATTGCTGGCAACCAAGGGCTACGAATTGATACTGATGATTTTCTGATTATTCTTTTACAGATTAAGATTACAGCTAATATTCTCTGCTTAATTTCATGTTTGTTTCCATACTTTTTTTGTTCTGGCTGTTAGAAAGTCCACCCAATATTTTTGGCTACTTCTGGCCATGATGGAGGATTCTATGGTACACATTTTGTAAATAGACTACTTCTGGCTTAGGAACCCACTTTATATTCCTTCTATCCTTTCCCCATCATCTATTTTATTTTTACTTGCTGCATTATATGTATCTCTCTACTCATTCTCAGCTATTCATTGGGGGTAGTGGTGGAAACAACGTGAGTAAAAAAAGTAAATAGTAATAGAATTTTTCTTTTAAAATAACGCTTTGATTCATGCCAATCTCTCCACCTGGAATCTTTTCTCCTTTCCTCAATTTCACATATCAAAAAATATTCATTATTTTAGGTCCAAGAAATGTCTTGAAGAATGACTAGAAGAAATACCCACAGTCACTGGAGTTTAACTAGACTGTGTTTTAACTGAGGCACTGTCACTTGAGTGGAGCCTAAATTTGGACTTGTTACTTAACTGGTCTGAGCTTTAGGCTCCCATAGTCATACCTGAGCCCTGGACCATTGTTAGCATCAGGGAAGCATGAGATGTAAAGCACTCAGCACAGTGACTGGCATGCAGAGACACTAAAAATGTGGGTTTTCTTCCTTTGTTCCTTCAACCCTGGTCCTTGAGGAGGCAAAAGACCTGCTAACCACCTTCTCAGAAGTCTGTTCTCTTTTCTCCTCCCCTAAATCTGTAGATACAAACAGTTGAGAATGATAAATTGATAATTGGCAACAGGTGTCTCCTTAGGTCCCCACCCAAACCCCTTAGGTTTCCAAGGTCAGCTTAAGGAACTCCTCCCCCATCCTCATGTACACAGGGGAAGGGGTCATTTTTATACAATATGCTGTTTTCCAGTTCAATCCAGTCTCAAGACATGTTTTGCCTTTTGAAGTTTAAATGTTTATATTTCTTTGGCATAGCTATCAATTTGTTTAATAAAAAATAATACTTTATACCATTATATGTGCATCTCTATCATTCCAAATATGCACAAACATTTTACTTGGGTAAAATATTCCTGCAAGAAATTCTGAGATGTATTTCATTTGGTTGACCTCAAGATTCATTTTGATGGCAGCCCAAACATTCGTCCTACAGACTGGTCAGCCATCCAGACCTGCTCAATCTTGTGAAGCCATTGATACTGTCACCTCTCAGAAGGCACACACTATTGATTGTGCATCTCTCTTAATTGCATATGAGAAAAACTGGCTTCTCATAGACAAAACTTCATTTTCCTTTTGACAGCTTCATTTCCACACTAGTGGTCTAACAGTGTTATCAAATCTTGCTTGTAAGAGGCTATTAAAACAGTCACTTGGAGATGTTTTTTGTTTGTTTGTTTGTTTGTTTGTTTTTATTTGTTTGTTTCTTACCTGGTAAGGAATTTACCTCATCATTACCATTTGAAAATGTCTAGAAATAAATCATTTCTAACATCAATGAACTGGTCCACAAACTGTGTTAAAAGCTTCTTGGTGTTTCTCCTTCAGGGTGCCATGATACCATATACTACCTCTAGGGTAGCAAATATTACACTGTTTCATAACAAGGAGGACTGTATAATTTCATGAAACAAAGACGGTTAATAAATAAGCAAGGACAATGGGATTAAACTGGGCTTGTCCTAAGAAAACCAGGTCACTCTAATTTTAGCCATCAGTTCACTTACCTATCTTTTCCACAAGATATTAAGCTCCCAGCCACATTTAGCTTATCCTGTGCTCCATCTCTAGTCCCTAACACAGAACCTATCACAGGGAAGGTTCTCTACTCAGGGTGATTCAGTCATGGTCCTGTGTCACAGAAAGAGCATGGATAAATCATCTGCCCCAATTTTCTAATCCCTGAGTTGTAATGACGAATGTACAGCATAAGTTAGTCTTACATAGTGGAGCAATTGTTCTGCCCACTCTTTTTTGCCTGGCTAAGTGCTTGTCCTTCAAAGCACCTGAAGCCAACGACAGTAGGGAAACATTCTTTATGTTCAATAGAATTCTGTTTTTATATCTTTGCATTAACTCTGCTCTATTATAATTGTGAGTTTATAGTAGGTCTTGGTCCTTAAGCCTGTGAGCTCCTCTGGGCTCTCTCACCTCCAACCAGCATTTAGCACCAAGCCTGGCACAGAGGAAGGAAACAAGACGTGTCAATTGAATAAATGGATGGTTTGGTGAATGAATGAAAACCAAAATATCCATATTGAAAGTAGAAAAGCCTGTCTGCTCACTCACTCTTTGGTTTGCCTGATATTAGAGACAATTCCACACATTATATGGTAGAACGTATTCTAGTATATCATTAAAGACTGAATCTGCTGCCAGAGTCAGCAATGGCATGGTGCATTTAAAGGTGAGCATGGGGCTAATGTTCATATCAAATCATCCTATGATATTTGTTGCTCCTTAACATTTTTATTTAATCTCATGGGAGAAAAAAGAGTGATTAAGAGCATAGAAAATAGAAATCATGAGAAAAGATTACAGGAATTGGAATTACTTCTTCCAGAGAAAAAAATATATGTAGCTGTTCAGTGAAACCTCATTATCCACTACCAATTTCTTCAAACAAGGACATAATTTAAAGTGACAGCTATGTTTCTGATGAACAGATGACCGACTGTCCCTAAAAATTATCATCAGAAACCATTTAACTCAAAGATCATTTTCTTTTTCTTTCTGACCTTTTACATGTTGGGTTATCAAGGATTTATTTTCTCTGGACCCCTCTGGTGCACATTCTGCAGGGCAGTGGAGGCAGCAGCTTATCAGGTCTAAGCAAAGGAGGCCATGCCTTTCTGCCCCTTATTTTCTGTTCTCTAAAATGAAGGGTTTTTTTCCATTCATTCAACAAGCATTTATTGAGGACTTATTCCATGCCAGGCTGTATGCTAAGCACTAGTAATATAGCTGTTATAACAGACTGTTTGCATGTTTGTGAGACATTTCGATGTAGCTCTTTCCCCGTGCAGGCTTGATGACACCTTGCACTCCATACCTGCAAGTTAGAGCAGGGTATCTCTAAAGTGCATGCATTTAGAGGTTGGGGGCACAGAGAGGGAGGCAGTAAGTTTATCTATTACCTACAAATGTTTCATCCAGTTGCCTTTCAGATGGCAACTGACCAAGAGAAAATAGAATACAGAACAAATGAGTTTTGAATGAATTAAAGGAGGGATATGTTAAAAACTTAGAACCAACAATATTAGACCTACAGAGTACCTAATTTTTAGCTGGGAAATATAAAGGTTTACAGAGGTCAACTGACATGCCCAAGTTAACACAGCAAAGTTAGTAGTAAGACCAAGAATATAGTTGTGGTCTCCGTGGTAACTTGACAGCTTTACAGTGCTCTTTCCTCCATCTATATTAGTTAGTGATTGCATTCAATTGCTAATAACAGAGCCTGACTGTAATGGTTTAAACACTTAAAGGTTTATCCACTCACACAAAGCCCAGGAATAAGCTGCCCACTGCTTCTTCAATCATTCCACAAAGTCATCGCAGTCCCAAGCCCCTTCTGTCATTTTGCTTTGTCCTCCTTGGTATGTAGTTACCATCCTTAAGGTCACAAGAACACTACTAGAACACAACTATCACCTAGTCTTTAATTAGACACGTTGCTGCCTGGCACATATCAGTGTTCTGTTACTAAGTGAGTACAAAAAAAAAAAAAAAAAGAATATTGGTAGCCAAGTCATAATCTATGCTACATCATCATTGGGAGACAATATTCTGCAGGTCTCCCTTTGCTCTGGACTATCTTTACAAAGATGTTTGCGTAGCAAACGGCCTTGGAAACTAGAGATAGTGCCCCCATCCAGAAGAGAGGCAAGATTTTATCGCTGTCCAGTATAATAAGCATATTTTCCCCGGCAGTCAGGCATGCTTATTGTCCATTATGGAAGACTCAAGGTCCCCAAGCTCAGGGTTTCTTTCCTTTAACACTACCCACAGTGTGTGCAGGTGTATTGTCTATTCACATTACCTGTGGGAAGTAGGGCTTAGAGATCTGGCTCAAGAAAATTATGACACTCTGTTACTGCAAATGCTGTGAATAATGAACTGTGCTTTGTCTCTGATAGACGAGCGTCATGTCTCCTACCAGCATCCATGAAACTATGGCGGGCTAAGTTGTTAACTGGCCAGTAGAGTATAATCTCAGACCCTTCACAGTTCTTGACAATCATCCATAATTTGCTTTCCCTAAGTCCAAGGTGTCTAGAATAGGGTAGGTGGACAGTGTGTACTTGAATAAACACGTGAATGAATAAATGAGAGATGCTCATTTTAATGAGTCATGCTACTTGATATAAGTCCTGGTTATACCTCTTAGGGGACTTATGACCTTCAGCAAAGTCACTTCCCCTCTCTACCCTCAGCTTCTTCAATGTGTAGTCTGCATTTACTCCTTCCACTTGCCCAACATTTGTTTACACCTTAACCTACGGCTTTTTGGCTTCAGGCCTCCTCCCACCACAGAAACTACTCTGTCAGGTTTCTACTGACCTACTAACTGCCACATTTGGTTAGCAGGTCATTAGTTAGTAGGTTAGTGGGTCATTTGTTGGTAGGTGACCCTTTGCACTCCTTATCTAATTCCTTGCCTCTCTGTTGACATTTAACTCCATAAAACCTTTTCTCCATCTCCTGGTTCCCCTTATACCTCCAGGAAATTATTTCTCTGTCTCATCTTCTCTTCTTCAGCCGTAAATGTTGGTGTGCATGAGTTTCCATATTTTCCTGATTCTCTTCTCATTCTGTAAATTAAAGTCCTTCTATATTTTTAAATCAGGTTTAGTCACCACATATGTGCTAATGACAATTAAGTTTCTGTCTGAGTCCAGATGGCACTTGTCAATTCCAGACCTATATTTCTAACCTTCCATTCATGATTTCCACCTGAATGTCCTATTGGAACTTCAGGTAAAAACATGTTCAAAGCCAAATTTAAGACTTATTAATTCTCCCCTCCTCCAACGTGGTCCACCTTGAATCCCTCTCATGGTGAATGAGATTATCATCCATGGTGTTATTTATATCAGAAGCCTCAAAAACTCTATCACCAACAACATTCCTATCTGGATTCTCTTGATTCCCTTTTAAATAGCCCTTGGAACCCTTGTCTTCCTTACTCACATCTACTTTAACTTATGCCTCCACTCTCTCTAACTTTTGCCCCACTTTCAAACTGTGTTTCCAGGATCTGTCCTGTGAGATCATGGTTTCCAAGAAGAATGAACTCTCAAAGCACAGATCCCATCATGCTGCTTCTCTGATCAAAATCTTTCATTGGCTTTTCTTGGTCAGAAGAACAGGAGAAAATCCAAACTCCTTAGCATATTATACAAAACCCTACAAAATTTGTCTCCAGCCTGCCTCTAAAGCTTTCCTTCTCATTTACCTGCCTCCCACAGTTTATGCCTCAGGTACAATGAACCAGTCGATTTCTAGCATGTGCCCTGTCGGTTCAGACCCATGCACACTGAGTAGAATGATCCTTCTGCCTACTAGTCAACATGCCCTCCAAATTCAGTCAAGGGAACTTTTTAACATTCAAAATCCAGCTCAAACTTCCCCAGGCCTGGGAAGTTTACCTTTACTATCAGTCTCTCATTCCCAAGAATGGCTGGTGATGCCATACCTGGAGCTTCTCTCTGCAATGTAGAGTTGTTTTTATAGCAGTTATCAGACCGCACATTATTTGTTTGCATGCCTGCATCTAACAATGAAATGTGTGTTATTTATATATATATATATTTTTTAAGATTTATTTATTTATTCCTGCCCCCCTCCCCCATCATTTTGCGCTTGCTGTCTGCTCTCTGTATCTTCTTCTGTGTCTGCTTGTCTTCTCTTTAGGTGGCACTGGGAACCGATCCTGGGACCTTCCAGAATGGAGAAAGGTACTTAATCTCTTTCACCACCTCAGCTCCCTGGTCTGCTGAGTCTCTTATCGTCTCTCTTCTGTGTCTCTTTCTGTTGCATCATCTTGCTGCACCAGCTCTCCACGTGGGCCAGCTCTCCACATAGGCCAGCTCTCTGCTCGGGCCAGCTCGCCACGTGGGCCAGCTTGCTTTTCACCAGGAGGCTCCAGAAATCAAACCCTGGACCTCCTGTATTTTAGATGGGAGCCCAATTGCTTAAGCCACATCTACTTCCCTTATTTATCTTTATATGACCAAAAAGAGCACAGAGCCAGGCCTGTAGTAGAGGTTCAGTAGAAGTGTTTTAAATTATAAGAAAGCTGGAGAAATTTGAGTAATAAGAGGCAGGAAAGACAGTCACTGAAATAGAATGAAAGGAAGAAAGGATAAAATTTACCTTCCTCCCAGTTGGCCTCAAAAAACCTCTGGAGTATTCTGAGGCAATGCTCACTCCCTTTGTCCCCAAAATGAGAACTCAAGTTCACAAAGAAGTAATGAATTAGGAATTGCAAATACAAGTACTGTGTCCTTGACCTCCCAGTCAGTCCAAAGATAAGATAATGGGGGAAAAAGTCAGTTACAAGGCAATGGCTGACCTGAAGCAACATGCATGGAGAATAAATTGTGAACACTGGGAAACTGTCTACCTAAGAAGCACAATCTGGCTTAGACTGAGCCTGCATGTGAAGAATGGGAGAAAGAACACAGCACAGAGTGAGGGGAGAGGTGCTGCTCCAGCGGCCTCCATGCCTAGGTGCTCCCACAGCCTCTTCTGCCTCTCTGTACCTTGGGTCCTCACGTGTAAAATGGTAGTGATAAGTACACCTATGGCATAGATTTGTGCAGAGGAGTAAAAAAGCATGGAATTAGGGTAGCTAATTATTTTGTACATTAATATTGTATTGATTTTCATGCAAGTTGATAACAATGGTTTTGTTAATGAAATAAAAAAATTTTAAGGTGCCCAGCACAAGCTAAGTGCTCAATAAATATTAACTACTGTTCACAGTAAAAGCAATATTAATAGGCCAATATTCTCAATGAATCTGATTCTTCATATAGAAAATGGAGTTAATTTCTCTCTCTGAGTTGTGTGAAGATTAAACAGGGAAATATATATAAATGTACTTCCTAAATTTTAAGCATTCTGCAATTGAGAAGCTATTGTTATTCTATTATTATGAGAAGTTACAGGTAAAAACCAGTGAAGAAGAGCCAAAATACATTTCTAAGTTTAGCTCAGAAAAAAATTAGCAGTACTTTTAAGTATGAGCAGTGGAAACCAAAAACCTTACACACTGGAGGAATAAGGAAAACTGCTCTTTATTGAGTATCTTCTATACAGCCTCTATGCTTTCTGCTAATTTATTTACTAATTTATAATTTCTCCAGTAATATCCCTATACAGTTGGTATTATGCCCTTGTTTTTGGCTTACAGATCCACAGAATATTAATATAACCTACAAAACCCTCAAAGAGGACTCAACCCTATTCCAACTATTCTGTAAGAGTTGCTGGCCACCAACATTGTGACTACAATTGTTATTTCATTTGATTCAGATACTTCTCTTCTTCTCTTCCAATATGAGGCAGTATTTCTTTAATCTGGCCTTTATAACAAAAATTAATTTAAAATGACCAAACACACCCAGTGAAATGAAAATCATAAATACTTACTATAACGCTCATTGCCCAAAAGACACAGGGAACAGCACACGCGTGCTGTACCAGAGCTCTGCTGCTAATTTCGGGGCCCTCCCTCATTAGGTAATCAGTGGCCTATGTAAGAAGGTGTAACTAAGGGAAATGCCTCCATCCTGACTCCTTTCCAATCTTCCTACACTTTCTCCATGACATCCTTCATTGTCCACTCCTATCTTCCATGCCTCGCATTATTTTCACCTCAGACTCCCTGCATTAGGATGGCTTCTTCCTTTATCAGCCATTTTATACTAAACGCAAATAACTTTCAGTCTTTCTGTGTAGTTTCTCAAGGCTCACACTTTAAGTGTAGTCTTCATCAATTTTATCACAAATATCCACCTGCCTACTCGGTATTTCCACTTGGGTGTCCCACAGACAATTTAAATTTTACAAGTCTAAATTTGAACTCCTTGTCTTCTTCCCAAAGCAGATTCTCTGCATACGTCCTCTAACAGCAGATATGAATCTCATACCCAGGAAAGCGCAGACTCCAGAGCCAGCCTGCATAAGTTCAACTCCTGGCTCTGCTGGTCACATGCTGTGTGACCTGGGGTAAATTATCAACACCTCTGTGCCCCATTTTTCTCATCAATATTAATATTATTTAACTCATAGGGCTGTTGTGAGCATTAAATGAGTTGCCATAAGTAAAACCTTCGAAATAGCCCTGGCATATGTTATATATGTGAACAGATGCTCACCAAGTTAAATGAACCTGCAAAACAGGCGCACTCCCACATCCAACTAGATCACTCCCTTGCTAAAAATCTCTCAAACATTTCCTCATCAATCATCTCTATGGTCATTATCTGTGTTTAAGCTCCATCATCTTTCACTTGAATTAGTACAACAGGCTCATGATTGGTTTACTCATTTGGTTCATCTATTATGCAACAAATATGAATCCATGCCTTCCCTTGGACCTGGCACTGCGCTAGACAGTGGGGAGCAGTAATGGACTAGATAGGCATATCTCCTCCTTTTGGTCTTGCCTCCCCAATGCAGAGCAATCTGACAATATTCTGTCCTTTGTTCCCCATTACCACCATGTCAACATCAAAGCTTCCAACATGACATAAAAACCCATTCATTATCTGGTCCCTACTTATCTCTCCAACTTGAGCAATCCCCATTCCCTGCTGGAACCTCTGCCACAAGCACTCAACTCTGCTTTTCATGGAAGGTGCCATGTTCCTTCTTTCCTCTTGGACTTTGAACCTGCTGTTTCCTCTGATTCCCCCTAGTTCCACCTTACCCACACCCTTTCACATAGCTAATTCCTCCTGGTTATTAAGGCTTCAGCAGGAAGTTGGCCCAGATCCCCAGATGTATGTTCCCATAGCACAACAAACTCAGTCCTATGATGACACCAAATTAAATGGTATTACAATCTCCAATTGATTCAGCTGCCCTTCACCCTGTATGGTGTATTTGCTGTTACCTTTTCAAACCTGGAAGCAGCATCTCCCAAGTCCTGTGGCATATCAGTTTTCTGTCTGCTTCTGTGCTCTGAAATACTTCATGGATCATCCCACACTATTTAGAAATAGCTGACTGATGGTGGAAGGCTGCTTCCTCATGGTGAAAAATAATGGATTTTATATTTCCTGTGAGTTACCAGCAAAGATCTTCCACAAGCAGCAGCTTTCTGGGGTGAGAGGAAGGGGTGACTTACCCATTCGTTCTTTCATTTTCAGTTCATGGGGGACTTCTTTAGATCTTGAAGGGACCATAAAGACCCTCTGGTCTATGAATGGAAAATCATTGTCATAGATGATGCTAGTCTCCTAACACACCAAAGACAAGAATTGCTAATCATTCATACTTCCCCTCCAAGCCTGGTGGCTTCAGAATGATTTCCAAGAGTGCAATACAGACGTTGACTCACAACTTACTGGAGATGATCTATACTCCATCACCTTTTTTACAGAAATAAGGAGATTGGAGGAAAGAGAAGCAAAGTTACTTTACAAATGCCAAACAAAGTTGGTAGCAGAGTTGAAACCAAAGTTTAGGAATCCTGATCCTCACTGAGAAAAGGAACACCCAAAACAAAAGAACAGCTCCAGAAGCCTTGTGGGGGTGAAGTGAATGGATGTGACTGTGTACCCCAAAAGCAAATTTTGAGTCTCAAATTTGACCAAGGGCAAGCCCTGGCATTTGAAAGGTCTTGCATTTGGGGTTTATGAGCTGCTCATTCATTTGTCGGTGGTACTAGCATGCCCTTTCCCATTCAATGTGGTCAAGGGCTTGGGCTCTAGAAACAGACAGGTACGTTTTTCAAAGTCTGTCCTGACCCTGAGCAGCTGGATGACTTTGAGTAGCCACACTGTACCAAGCCTCAGTTGCCTCTTCTGTAAAATAAGGTGTAAAATATTAAGTTATATAATAAGATTATATAACTCGTGTAAAGCATTGTAGCCTCCAACTCCAGGCAAACCACCACCACAAGCAGAAGTAGAAAAGAGCTGCTGGATGTGGGGGATGAAGACGTTGGTCATTCATTTCTGGTATGCAACTCACTCTGTGCCAGTGCTGGATTCTTAGAGATGGCAAAATGCAGAAATGTGATTCTTAACCAGGGTCCATGAGCTTGAATTGAAAATTCAGAAAAATATTCTTGTGGGGATGTGTGATGTATTTACTAAATAATACACAGTATAGTGTAGACTTAGTAAGGGGTCCGTGGTTTTCACCTGACTGGCAAAGGGGTCCGTGGAACAAAAAAGGTTAAGAATCCTTGTTTTAAGGAGATGACAGTTTACTAGGGCAGGCAGACAGATAATTAGGCAATCTTACTAATTTATACAATATCATGGGTATCCACCTAAATATTAAAATAGCGATTTTTTTTCAACTCTTTCGAAAGAGAAGTTGACATCGACATTGAAATAAATGGGGATGGTAAATCATCCAGCAACACTAACTGTGGCCTCCCTTAGAAGAATATAATTCAAGGCACATTGGTGTCACTAATGGTGACCTCTTCTCAAAGTGGGGAAGAGGGTTTCAATGGGAGGAGGATTGATTGTGTTGGAAGAAAGGAGACAAGACCTGGGAGAAGAAGCCTCACCAGGGAAACAAGGGAATGGATTGTTTCTGAGTTGTTGATGTGGAAGTTGCTAGAATCAGAAGCTTCTTATTTCCTCTCAAAACAGACTAGCCTCTACTCTGGTAACAATAAAACCCAATATCTCAGAGGTTTAACACAAGTTTCTCAACCACATCACAGTCCAATGAGAGTTTCCCCCACCCTGAAACTCTGCCCCCTGGAAGACACATCCTTCATGGTTGCTTTGGAAGAAAAAAGAGCTCTGGAAGGCCCGGTTTTTAAAGACTATGCCTAGAGTGGCTTAATCACTTTCACCCACATTGCACGGCTCAAAATTTAGTCACATGACTCTGACCTATCTGCAATGGAGGTTGGGAAATGCCTTTTTGTATTTCCAAGAAGAAGAAGCAGGGTGGGGAACACATTTGTGCCTGCCTTGCATCCAAGTAATCCATGCTTCCCCCAAGTATTTCCCTAATCCATTGTTCCAATGTCCCGGGCCCTTTCTATATTCTGCAGAAGAAACTTGAAAACCATGTGTTTCTGATTGGACTTGAAGCAAACAAATAGCACCACAGTATCTGGAAATTTTTCAGCCACAGCCTAAATCTCCACTGCCTCATGCCCTTAAGGCAACAGGAATATGAAAGGTCTTTAATCCAAAAGTTCCTGTCTAATTCAGCTAGAACCCCTCTGCAGGATACCAAGATGATATCTGTGCTTGCCACTGGAGCTACAGGCTTCCCACCACTGGGCTCTGGACCACAACCTGCCAAGGCCAGCTTCTGTTTAACTACCAGAATCCCTATTCCATAGGAATTGTACTTTGAGGTAAGGCCAAACTGGAATAGGCCACCTCCCACCACAAGGCACTTAGAGTCATCTGAACACTCTAGAACTCACAGCAAGGAGAACAAGGGAGATTTGGAAAGGCCTGAACTGCTGAATATTCTGCTATTAGGCAGGTGAGGGAGAAGTAGGGGGTCCAATTATATTATTTTTCAGGATAGGAAGAGACATGTTGGTTGTGCCACCAATTTTACAGAGAAAACACTTACAGTTTATGTGAACTCAATAAGCAGTGGTCTAACTAAATTATCCCAGTTGGGAAGGGGGATTTTTTATGGGGACAATAACATATTTAAAGAAAATAAGATTTGTGCTGTGGTAGGGTGAATAGAAAAGGACAGCTCAGGCAAGGGAATAGCATGTAACAGGGAGTTACGGATGAGCATAAGCTAGACTATCCACCTGAATGGCCATCGAATCTGAGGACCTTCACATTGGCTTACCGGTATAAGTGGGCATCAGAGTTGCTCTCTGATTCATGATCCACCTTTGCATGGTGGCCATCAATGACTTGGAGGAAAAGACAGGACAGAGCATCTGGGAATGCTGTTTACAGGCTGGCGTGATGTCGAAAATTTGGAAAGGTGGTCTTGTGCTACGTGAGTTTCTACGGCAAGCCAATACAAGAGCAGCTGCAAAGAGCCAGACCGAAAGCAGTGCCTCCCTTGGCATGGAAAGTGTGACAGGGCATCTTCTCCTCCATTCATTGAAGAAACGAAAGACTTTTTGGCAGCAATTCAGAGCAAACATAAAGAGGAAGACCAAGATAATGACATCCGCCTTTCATGTGTATTTCAAAACGGGATTTTCTTTATTCTTCTTTCAAGTAAGATGAAGTAAGGGCACCATCTATCACTCAACACTCAATGCTTTAAGGTTTAATCCTTACAACAACTCCTGAAGTTGGCATTAACCTCTCCATCTTACTGGTAAGGAAACTGGGGCTCTGAAGAGGTGAAGGACTTGTACATGATCTCCCAGTTTGTCTGAGGCAGAGCCAAGATCTGACCCAAGATTATCTGAACTCAAAGCCCAAGCTGTGGTCAGCAAGAAGCCAAAAAGAACTACTGTGTGCTCTGAGAGACTAGCAAAGACTGGGAGTGAAAATGGCAGGTTTTCTTCTGCTTTAATCAGAGGAGGTGGGAGAAGGCACAGTTATGGTATCATGGAGTTTTTCCAAAATCCAGGTTTCCTTCTGCATCAAGAGGGTATTATGAAGCATCTTCCAGCTTTTTCTCTGAACATATTCTAATAAACTTTCTCTCCACTTGGCTCCTGGTCTTATTTTAATTTCCGGGTGCAGCGACTTTCCATTCTGAACACATTACAACATTCAGCTTGCACATCACCCATCTGTCCCAGCAGAGTGTCTTGAGGGTTTAAATGCTCAAAGTGGTAGAGGAAAGGTTAGCACTAATTTGCTTTGGAAAGGGAAGAATTTGCTTACCAAATGTTAAACAGGAAAGTTCATTGCATTCGTATGGCAGGTTATGCTTTCCTCTACACAATGGACACGACATAGTATTTAATGAACAGCTAATTTCTTCTGCAAAGGAATGAACACTTTCTGAATTTAATTCAACCAAGCAAACATTTAATGTGAGTCCACTCTGCAGCAGACACTGTGCTAGACTAGGGGACACAAAGACAAAAAAAGCCACAGTACCTGTCCTTGAGGGTGCTCAGTTCAGTTGGGTGAAGTCAGTGAGTAGGTAAATACCATTCCATGTGATGGAGATATAATGAAGTCTTTGAGTTCACCTTAGAGGTCATTGAGGGCTATCTGTAAATCCTACAATAGCTGATTGCTAAGGTAATGCATTCTTTTTAGGGGGATGTAGCAAACACTCACTGGGTGTGATTTTGGTTGGTGGCTGTAGGGAACTGCTTTGTGTTATCTTTGATGCTGGTCACAGTTTTTTGCTGAAAACAGAATGCTGCATAACCCATGGGTAATAATGCCAGTCATTTATTGGGTGTTTATGCACCAGGCATTATGCCTAGTAGAAAATAAATGCTCAGTAAATGTCATCTATTATGATAGTGCCTCATTACTTTCATTAATCTCCAAGCAGCATTAGGAAGTAGATAGTTATTATACGAGATTTGCAGATAAAGACACTGAGGCTCAACAACTTAGTTACATGCTCAAATTGATACGAGATTTGTGGAGTCCTTCAGCCTTTTCCAAGTTTATTATTTTTTACTTATCTGGGCTCATCTAGGACAAGGTTAGCACCCCTCCTAAGGTATGACCCTGATGGCATGTGTAATAAAATCCTTGTGTATTCAACAAAGTCTCTATAATGTGAATTAACCAATTTCCCAGCCCTGTGTGAACTCTGGCAATTTTTCTGCTTAGAGTTCCCTTATAACTGTTCTTTCCAAAATGTGTTCTTTGCCCAGCCTCATGGAGTTTCACCTTATGCTTGTACAGATTGCTATTGAGCTTAAAGCACAAGTGCTCCAACTTCTCCATACTTTTCCTCTAACAAATTCCAGCCACTGCTACTTCCCTGCAAAATGATCTCTTCCTCTTCAATTCAGGAGACCATCAGGCTATTTCCATCTTGTCTCTTGTTGATTATAGGGCTCATCTCATTCATTTCCCTTCTTTCAGGAATCATAGTCCTGCACTGTCCATTGTCCAGCATCTGAAAACTGTTATTTAAAATATTTTATTCTTTTTTATGGTGGCTTGTGTAAGGAAAGTAGGAAAGTAAGTCTGAAGATAGTTACTCCCTCATTGTCAGCAGCCAAAGTTCTCCTAACATATAACAATGCTTACAGTGTTTTACATTAAAAAAAAAAAAAAAAATTCAATGTAACATATACAGTTTGACCCCATTAGAAAAATATACAAATAAATTACAGAAGAGGGTCTGAAAATACTGAAAATATATCCATAAAGTACTAGCAGTAGTTTCAGGGTAGGTGAGATTATAAATTTGAATGTTTTCTTCTTTAGGTCTCTGATTAGAAACATGTATTACTTAAGTAGCATAAAAAGGAAAGCTTTAGAGAAAAATTAAAAAATCAAAATTATAACTAAGACATGCCATCTATATTCATCATTAGAGTTGAGTGGTGCCAATCAGAATCAGGGGTGACCTAGTAGCAAGCTTAATGGCACTACTTATGCATGCAAGGATCAATTACTGCTGTGCAATTTAAACTAAATTGTTCTCTTTCTCAGACTGAAAAGTTTTGACCCAAAGTGTTTCTTAATTGTTCACAACAACTTCTCCACATTCCAGCAACTCCTCTATCTCACAAAGGGTTTCTGCTTAAAGTGGTTCTTAATATACTTGTCCCCTAGTCTAAAGATTAAAATTTGCTCTTTTTATTTTCCCCTTTGCCTCTCTGGTCTGCTCTATCCTGAAAAGGAAGAAAGGAAGTTGAAATTTACTACTATGGCTCAACCACTGTAGTCTCTTTCACCTGCTTTAGCTTTATCCTATTTAGTCCTCAGAATAACAAAGTATTTTAATTCCCATTTGATAAGTGTGAACACTAAGTCTCCAGAGGCAAAAGGACTTTCCCAAGATTGTGAAATTAGTAAACGACAGATCCAGGACTGAACTCTGGACTCCAGATGTATTTTCCAATTTACTGAAGGACTCATGCATAAAAAATAGGTGCACCCTTAGTGACGTGGCAAATCAGTTTCCGTGGCGTGGATTACCACTGGGATACCAAGAACTCTATGACAGTCCCTGCTTGATGGGGCTCAGTCTAATGAAGGAGTCAGGCAAAGAATCAGAGGAAGACATCAACTAGGCCTTGGGATCATAGAAAGCTTCCTGGAAGAGGTGACCCCTGGACTAGGGTTTAAAGAATGAGCAACACTATCAATGTGTAGAGAAAGCATTCGATCCCAGAGGAACAGAGATAAAGACACAGAGGACAGAGAAAGCAAAGTTTGTGCAGAGTAATTCAGTATGGTTGAAGAGTAGAGCATGAGGGACAGAGAGGGAAGAGGTAGGATATGGAAAATGAATCTAGAGAAGGCAGGAACAACCAGTGTTCAAAATCAGGAATTCAGAATTCTCCTCCCACTCCTCCTCTCTCCCAGCTTCTTTTTTGTTCCTACCCAATTGAGGGAGCAGTTTTGTGAGCATTCCATTAGGGTTAGCTCTCACTTGCTGTAAAAGCCCAGGCTGGCATGTGCCACAAGGCAGGCCAGCCAACAACTGATATGCAAGGTCAGAAAATGACTTTCAGTCCATGCTCCCCCCACCGCCGGCCATGGCCCCTCCCCCACTACATTTACAAGAAAATAAGAATGTCTGCCCAGCTGTCCTGCTCGATGTCACTGGCTAAATTATCTTTTATTAAGGATCTGTAATTGTTCTTCACTGAGCTGTGACCTAAATTTAGTAGTGCTGAGGAGGGAGCTCCAGCCAACAGGATTTCCCTGAGAACACGATGAAGTTCCTGTATCAATTTAATTCATTAACTAGAAAGAGAGAACATGCAGCCAGGTTTGGTTTTTTTTTCCCTTTTCTTCAGTGAATTGTTTATTTGTTTAGCTTGACCAGAATTTTTCTAGGTTCCAGTCTGAAAGTCTGTAAGGAAAAGAGACATCAGAGCTTATTCAAATACTTCCTGTAGCATTAACACTAAGGCAGAAACCAGATTACATGAAGTGGGTCTGATTTTTCTACCTTTCAAGAATCTGGGTTTACTCACTTGGTATTTTCACCCTGAGGGGAAGAAAACCCTAAACATGAGTGTGGTGACTTGGGGTGAAATGAAGAAGAATCAACTTGGCTCACCATGAGGAAGGAAAGGAAGAAGAAGGGGAGGACAAGAGAAAATAAGATCTATATGGCAGACAAGTCTAGAAAAAATTCCCAGTGGAAGTTCATGCCCTGAAATAAAGCTCATCAGAAGGAAGAAAACTAATGTGAATGTTTACTACTTCCATCCCTTCCTTCGGAGGCCCAGAGAGGTAAAGGAATATGTCTAGGGACATATAATTTCTAAGGAACTGAGCCGAGATTCAAGACTGTCTTCAGACCCCAAAATCCAGTGTTTTCCCCCTCACCACCACCCCACCCCCAAAACAGAGCGTTGGCTTTTGACAGAGTGGACTGATGGTCAGGAAGGCCTTATAGTCTCTGAGGCAGATGCACTGGGTGGAAGCTCATAGGCTGGTACCTATATAGATGAGAAGAAAACAACCCTTAACTTGAACATCTTCCCTCATTTTTTTATAACAATCCCCCAAAAGATTTGCTCCATGGCTGCTGCTTCTGTTGCCCTGGCTGGAGCCTCCTGGTGGATGGTCTTACTGTTTAATCATTCCATGCAGCCTTATGTGAAGACTGCAAACGCATGTGAAGATAGAAAGATAGATGACAGTCTACAACATGCCTTCAAGAAGTTTAGTCTTTAGTTGGGAGGTCAAGAGACCCATACATCCTGATACTGATTTACATTGATTCCATGTTGTCACTGATTTTATCTCATTTGAGTTACATAGCAAAGTTGTGAGGCAGACTGAGCATTACACCCATTTTATATATGAATATACTGAGGCTTAGAAGGTTGGGTCATTGGTCCAAGGTCATAACAACAATGAGTGGCAAGAGCTAGTGTAAAGTCCAGATTCTAGTCCTAGTCTAGACTAGTCTCCTAGTCTAGCATTTCTCCCCTTCTACAGTGGCTCCTCATCTAGTATTTTTCCCATTGTACTGTGATGACTGTCGAGGTTGCTTACAAGATTACAAAAGTCCTATGTCAAGTCATGACTCAAGTTGGAACTTGGATGGATCCACTTAGGAAGAGACATCACTGTATCTTGAAAAAGAGCCTCCCTCCAAGCATCAGATTTAGATTCTGCTCTCAGCTCTGCCCTACATAGCTGGGCAACATTAGGGAAGTCATTTCACCTCTCTCGCCCACAGTTTCCAAGTCTATAGAATGGAAGGTGCAGTTGGGAGAGAGTATAAAGCCTACACTGCCTACTTTATCTGACAACATCCCAAAGCAAGCAATAAGATCACGTAGACAAAAGCGGCTTTAATGACTAGAGCACTTTCCAGACCCCTGCTTTATTTTAACCCTTGAGAGTACCTTGTAGCTTCCAGAGTGCATCACAGGCACTATACAAATTGACTCTTGCAACAACCCTGGTCAAGACAGTTATTACTTCCTCCCAATCCGAAGACGAGGTAAATGTAAAGTGTTATTTTTACCCCTGATTTTTAAAAGGAGAATAATTTGAGCTTGTGTATAATAACAGATTTCACCCCAGGTCAACATGGTATAGATCAGGGATTATTAACCTTTTTTGTTCCACGGACCCCTTTGCCAGTCAGGTGAAATGAATACTACTGTAGTTTATTCATTACATATATTCATAAGTGAAGGAAATGCTAGATTTCAGTTAGAGGTCAGAGAAAATAAAGCAAATACATTGATTTTTTTTCAATTCAAGCTCATGGACCCCCTGAAATCTTTGGGTCTGTGGACCCCTGGTTAAGAACCCCTGTTATAGATTGATCTTGAACTTAGAGCAAAATCTTCTGTCTCCAGTGCAGTATCCAAATTCAAATAACCTTAGAGCTTATGTTACTAGGTGAGGAACATAAATGAATGAAGTGGAGCGGGATAAGAAGACAAATGGTCTAGTGTCAGAGAAGCAATAGGGAGGGTAGGGCTGTAGTGAACTGGAGAGAGCACGGCTTAGTTAGAAGAGAGTTGAAGCAACTCATCTCCAGCCAATTGTTGCTATGTAGCATTAGACCTAGGGTTTTCAGAATTTCCAGTGTTCCAGTAGAGGCTAGAAATCCAGATGTTTAAACAAAATTGTCCCAATTAGAAAATATTGGCAATTAACTCAAATGTAACACATTCTTGATCCAGCATCATACAGTCCAAATAAAATACATCTCTGGCCCACATGCTCTAGAGACAGTTGGCTTCCTACTCTTACATATTGCTACAAACTTAGTTACAATCACATAAGTATATAAAGGAAAGACAGTGTAGTTTAACATGTACTCCAAAACCAAATGGTCTTGGTTTAAAATACTAGCTCTGACAGTCACTAGTTAAAGGGCCTTTGACAGGTCACTTTACCTCTCTATACCTCAGTTTCCCTATCTGTACACTGGGAGTAATAATAGTACTTATCCCCTTAAAAAAATTACATGGAAAAAAATAAAATAAAATAGTACTTATCCCTTAAGGTGGTTGTGAGGATTGCAAGTTAATATATAAATAAATCACTTAGAACACATAGTAAGAGACAGGTAAGTATCATTGCTTAAGCTCTCATCCCATTACGGCCATTGCCCAGAAAATATCTTCCTCCATGTAGCAACTCAATCACTTTTATTCTATCTTTACTGTTTGTGTCACATTTAACATGTTCCTCCTGGTTACAGCAGCGTGAGGTTATTCTGTTTATCCCGACCTTGGAAAAGACAAAGCAATTTAAAACATGTCTCCAGGGAGCTAACAATTTAACTGGGAATGATCACCCGGTTTCCCCAAAATCCAACCAGGGCTTCTCCTTTCACAGCTGCACTGAAGAGCTTCCTTCCTGGCTTGTGTCTCTTAAAAGGGGAAACTATTGCAAGGTCTCCAAGAGGAAGGAAAGGGGACCTTTTTAATTAGCTTTCTCTTTTGAATGACGCCACCACAGTCCTGATTCATTTCCATGAATTGAAAAAAAAAAACGAGGGGGTGGTAAGCGCCTCTGAGCAAGAATGAATGAAAACTGTCAGGAGAGCACAGATTACAGAAGAGCTGAAGTTGGAGAAAACAGCCATGTGAACTTGGCCATCCACCACAACTCACGTTCAGGCCAGGAGATGATGTCAAAATCTAAATTTAAAATGGAGGCGGCAAAATGTCTGCTTCCATAGTAGGAAACTGGAGGCCAGAAGAGTGACGGAAATGTAAATTGGACCCTCGGTGTTCTAGAATGTACTACCAACTGGTGTATCTGGAAATTTTCATGAAAGGATCTCTCTGCTGAGATATTTCTGTCTGTGATATTCCGTGGATTTTCTGTGTTTGAGTCATTCTCTGTGAGTGTGTGACAACATGCACTCACATGGATTTACACAAGCAGAGGCAGCCTCCTAACTGCATACCGTGGTCTCTTGAAACCTCTACTTCATGACAAGCCAGTGTGTCCCTGTGGAGAGGAAGAGGAGAAAGAACCATACCCATGGAGTCAGGAGAAACCTCCATTTCTCTAGTACTTCCAAAGTGCTGGATCAGTATTAATGCCTTTGAAACCTCCCCTCACCTGTCTTCACACCCATGCTCTGAGGTAGATGTTATTATTTCCGTGACATCAATGTACAAACAGACCCAGAGAAGTCAGTAATTCACTGTGGCCACAAAGCTACTGAGTAGAATTTAAGTTAGGTTCGACTTCTTCAAAACCCTATGTTCTTTTTCCTGCCCCATAAAGTACACAGTACATCATTTTTACACAATACACAAGAAGAAATACATGTTTAAAAAGAAATGATGGCCTGCAGACTCCAAATAAGAGCAACAGCTTCCCAACTTGTTTCTTACCTCCAATCTACCCTTTTTGATGGATTAAAAAACCTTGCAAAGTTCCCCAGTGCCCACTAGAAAAATAGCAAATTCCTTACCAACCTATTGGCAACCTAAATCTTAAGCTCATCGTCTACTCCCTAAAATGCAGCCAGTATCAAAGACACAAGACATTCCCCCTAAACACCATTCATCGTCATGCCATTAAGCCTGGTCACTGCTGCTGGGACACTTCTACCAACCTTTCAAGACCTAATTCAAAAACTCCATCCTTGGTGAAACTTTTGCTGAACTGCCACAGTCATCCTCATTCCCACAGGCAGATAGCTCCCTTCCCAACTCTGTGATGCCACAGCATGTTCTAGATGGATCTGCTGAGTCAGTGGTCATGCTGTACAGTGGACAGGAAGGGCTCTCTGACAGCTGACGGACTCCTTCATGGGAGGTCACACCTTCCTCATCTCTGTACACTAATGCCCAGTCAGGTGCCCGACACATGGTGTCAACACCCTGATCTGGTACATGTTTGTATATGGGGGGAAAATCAAGGAAAAAAAGGAAGGAAGGAAGGAAGAGAGGGAGGGAGGGAGGGAGGAAGAATGTCAGCTCCCAGATATGATTCAGTTTTCATAAGTAGCGTACTGAAGAGGATTAAATAAAAAGCTTTGCTCTGAAATGAAAACACCCCTGGATTTTGATTCAGCAAATTGACTCCTAATTGAGTTTGCACCACTACATGACATCGTGAACCTCAGTTTCCCTAAACTGACCAGATTAGCATGCTTGTCTCTAAATGTTGATTGAATATTCTGCAGACCCTTGCACTCATCAACTCTGTTAACATTTGATTTTATTGAGTTAAAGTTAACTCAATTCTGACAGCAGGGGAATAAACTCAAATGGCAGCAGATGGCTTTCCTACATGATTTTTGTTTTGTTGTTGGTTTGTCCTCTTGCTATTTGTTTTTGTTGAATCCCATTGCCTGCCCTCACTCCAATTGGAATACAAATGTTTCCATCTGGGTCAACAGGTGTCACTGTTGAGTGTATGGATATGCCTCATATGTCCCTTCTTTTTGGTGCTGAAGAGTATTTGGTAAAGACCCTTTAATGAGTCTTTACATAATCAAATCAAATAAGCTACCTCTGTAGTCACTGTGACAGTTGACTGAATGGACTTCCTAGAAGAGCCAATAGTTTGGGTTTTTTTTTCCTTGAAGGCCTAATTACCAAATATAGCCACAAATCTGAATGTGTCCAAAAAGAGGTAAATTGGAGGAAGACATTGTAACTGTTTCCATTTGCAGGAAACAAGTCGTGGGGGAGCTTCATTGCTAGAGTGAGAAAGTTTGAATTTTTAGTGTTTGCACTGCCCCTAATTGGCTGCCCCTTTTCTAATTGGCTCAGGCCAGAGTTTCCACCACATTTAACCAGGGACAGGAGCAGGGGCAAGGCTGCAAATTACCAAAAGAGCAGATTGCTAGTTTAGACCATCTGTATCCAAGGAACTTCCTTGGAGTTATTTGGGGAAATTTTGAGAGGGGAATGTACTCTCAGAAAACAGGTGGGGATGGAACAAAGAAATACATAAATTGTTATTTGTTTTTTTTATCCACAGGCTGATGTGGCTGGGGAAATGTGGAATTGGATGGAATGGAATGGGAGGGATGGAATGTGGAATGTTATGTAGTGGAAAGTCATGGAATTTGGCAGATTGTAATAAAGAATGGATTGCAATGAGATGATATAAGATGTAATATGGAATGGAATGGAATGAAATAAAATATGGAATGGCAGAGAATAGAATAGAATGGAATGAAATATGAAATCATGTGGAATGAATGGGTATGGAATATATCATAGAATGCAAACAGAATTAAATGAAATGGATTGGAATAGACTGGGTTATGGCAATAGATTATTGTGTCAAAATTATAAAGTAGAACATAGTCTGCAATATAATTTTTTATTAAATGCTTTGGGACATATAAGGAAACAGTGTGGTTAATTGGCATGAAAATAATTAGCTGATTTAGAAATTGCTTTTTATTTCCAGCCAGATGATTGGATACTTAGGAACCTAAAAACCTTCTGCCCTCCTTGAGTTATTCCTCTTTAATATTAGCACCAGGAATCACCTGCCTTATGATTATGGCATATAATTGGCACTCTGCAATAACAACCAAGATTCGTTGAGTGCTTACTATAGACTTTGGCACTTTGTTATATACTTTTGTATTTATTATTTCATTTAAAGCTCACACCAGTTAAACAGTCTAAATTTTATTTTGATCCCAATTTTATAGATGGGGGAAATGTCAACAATAAAAAGTTAAGCTGCTTGCCCAAGATCACATAGCTAGAAAGTAGTAGACCCAGAATTCAAACATCAGGCGACTTGGCTTCAGCTCCTGTGCCTTAACCACTACACACACTGCCTCTCACTGTGCCAGGGGCTCCTAACCCCATAATCCTGCAAATGGAAACCCTAGGATAGGTATAAAACATGTATAAGCCACAAAATCTCAGCCCAAATTTGTTGGAAAACTTGGCAGAGATACTGTACCAGTACAGGTACAATGAAACAGAATATGGTCCTGAGGAACTTAGCTCTGTTGTCATACTCAACACAGCCAAAATCTCACTCATCCCTTCCTTCTTTAAACCTGGTCTCACTGGGGGCTTGCCTGTGCCTATTAAAGATCCCCAGATCTAATACTAAATGGCTCAATGGATATTACCTGAGGGCCAGCTACAGACAACTTAATCATTTATTTATTCCCTGAACATTAGAGCACCTATTCTTTCCCTTAGGTTTCTAGGAAAGTAGATTCAGTTATTGTAGAAAGATTCTCAACAAGGAAAGCAGACAAAGAAAGAAGTGGCGTGGAGGTAATCATCAGTGAGCTAGAATCTGTCCCCTACTCAGATCATGGAATTCCTAAGTGAGGGAACTCATAGCTTTCTTGAGTGTTTACTATCTGAGAGAAGCTGTATATATTAGAAATAGTGGTTTGTCTCTACCACTAAATAGCTTTGTGACCTTGTGCAAATTACTTAACCTCTCTGTGCCTTAATTTCCTCATCTCTTCAATGGTGGATAATAAGATAGTTTGCAGAAGAAAATGAGTCAATACTCATAAAGCCCTCAGAACAGTGCCCATCACAAATTAAGAACTTAATAATGTAAGCATTATTACTGGCAGGCTTTGCAGCCTGTGCTTCATGGACTCTATCTTTCTTATCCTTACGACTATGCTGTGAGGTAGCTGTTTTTATTTCCACAATTTCATGGGTGTAAAAACCGGGGCTTCCAAGAAATTAAGTCACTTGCCCAAAGCCACATAGCTAGTCAGAAGTAGAACTGAGTTTCAAAGCCAAGTCAGTCCAAATCAAAAGCCAGTGTTCTTAACCATTATAAATCGCTGCCTCGCTTTCAAGCTATTGGTATATCTGTCAGAGCATAGGAAAGGATATCTAGGAGTTGGGCAGAAATTAAGTATTTCAAGCAATACTGGAGAGGGTAAGGGTGTGGGAAAGGGAGAGGAGTAAATGGGTAGAAAATGGTAAACTTCATGCAAAAAAAAAAATACAAAAAACCACTGGAGCATCAAAGAGTTGTGCCATCTCTTCCTGGAAATAGCTTATGGTTTCCTGAGGGCCCCACCCAAAATACCACATTTAACCTCCTCTTGTGCTTACAATCTATGCCTACAGCCTGCATAAGCCATTCTCCTACAATACCCCGTCTTAGCCCTTTCTGGCCTACCAGCCATAGCCTTTGTGACAACTAGGTTATTTAGGGAGCGCCTAGAACTTAGTGCTTCCAGAACGGCCCTACAATATCCAGTTTATCTACTGGGATTCCACTCTTGTCCAAGCCATCATCTTCTTGCTCCTGACTTCTGCAACAATTTCCTAACTAGTCTCCCTCCTTTCAGCCTAGTCTTCCCCAATCCATTCTCCAAACTACAGTCAGTGAGCTTTTTGAAGCTCAAGTCTGATCATCACGATGCTTTGTGTAATACCTGCTTTCCATTGCCCTTATTATTTTTTTTTTAAGATTTATTTATTTTATTTTATTTATCCCCCCCTTGCTGCTTGTGCTGCTGTGTCCATTCGCTGTGTGTCTTCTCTGTGTCTGCTTATCTCCCCCTTGCTGTGAGGTCTTGCCGCATCAGCCCACGGCGCCGCGCGAGCCGGCCTGCCCTCACAAGGAGGCCCGGGGAAGCAAACCCGGGGCCTCTCATATGGTAAACGGGGGCTCTATCCATTGCGCCACACCCGCTTCCTGCCGTGAGGTTGCTGCATCAGCCCACCACACCGCTCAGGCCGGCGTGCCCTCACAAGGAGGCCTCGGGACGCGAACCCGGGCCTCCCATATGGTAAACGGGGGCTCTATCCACTGAGCCACACCCGCTTCCCTCCATTGCCCTTAGATAAGGTCCAAAACCCTTGACAAGGGGCAGCATGTGCAAAGTCCCCAGAACCTCACCCTGCTCACAGGAGTGGGAGCGTGGAGGAGAAGGAGAGTGATGAAGGTGAGACTGAGAAGTGACCAGGCCCAGAGTCTCTCAGCGTCCATCTGTAAACCGTACCCTCTGATGTAAGATTGATTCACATCCGTAGATGGCAATTCCTGTCACCCTGTGGTTCAAACTAAAAGCCCTGGGGTCGTCTTTGACTCCTCCTCTCACACTCAGGTCTGCTCTTTCAGCAAATCTTCATCGTTCTACCTTCAAAATGTCTTCACTAACACCCCTGTCAGTACCCTGGTCCAAGCCACTTTCCTTTTCCCCAGAGAGTCAATGCAAGCACCTCCTTGATGAGGTGCTTTCAGCGATGAGGAAATGGGTGGGAGGGAGTCTCCAGCAGAGTGTCAAGCGGTCCGTGCGGCTGGGGAAGACGGGCAGTACACAGGCTGAGGACAGGCAAGGCTTGGGGATACCTAGGGCATCTCCCCGTTGGCTTTTCGTTTTCTTGGGAAGGGCCTCACTTGGGTGGCCTGGCCTAAATGTGAGCCCAGGACTGGTACAGAGACATTGTGTGCATCCAAGCTGTTTTCTTACTGTTCAGGCACAACTATTGTACCACGTTTTGCTGACCCACCTGAAATGCAAATAAGAAGAGCTTGCCTCGCCTCAGCTGTTGCCTCTGTTCCATCTGTGCAAGCAGCAGGTCAGTAGTGATTTTTGTTAAAATGCTAGGCCCCAAGGGGCTGAATCTGAAAAGATGTCTTGGTATAAAGAGGAAAAGTAAATGGAGGGAGAGAGAGAATGCCACTCAAACTTCAGAGATCATAAATGATGAGATGTCTGTGCTATGCATCCAAGAGGCACTGAGTTGGGGAGGAAAGAAATAATTGGATGCTCTGGTTCAAGTCTGAGCTCCAGCACCCACTGCCTGAGGGGCTTTAAGATGGCAATTAAGCTTTCTGAGGCTCTTTAATTGAAAAGAAAAAAAAGGTTCCTATATACCTCATAAAGCTCAATTATAAGGTTAATAGCAACAACATCTGCATAGTGTTTTATGAACCTTCTCAATCATCCTGTAGAGTGGGGATCATTGTTATCACTCGCATTCCACAGAGGAGGGAAGTAAAGACTTGGAAAGTACAATAGCCTGCCCAAGGTCACACACACACCACCCAGCCACTCTCACCCCAGAGCCCTCTACTGCGGGACAATGCCTCAGGGAGCGTTACCGAAATGGAAAATGAACTGCCACTCTAAATAACCAGCATACTCCAATATTTCTCAAGATGGGGCTCTCTGGTAAGTAACTGGGAATGAGGAATGCCTGAATCCTACCCCATTTCCCAACCATCCTTCTATGTGGTCATCAAGGAAGATGTATGTTCAAGGACCAATGGTAAAATGGAAGCAAGACTCTGGATTATCCTTAGCTGGTTGATGCTTTTAACTTTTAGTAAACTGGATGGAGCTTCTAGGACCAGCTATGACATGAAGAACCTCTTCAACCCTTGTTCCCAAATTTTACCATCAAAACACAGAGGAGAGGTGCAAAAGAATAGAGGATGAGTGCAAGAAATACTTTAAGAGGGGCTTCTAGCATAAGGAATGGAAAGGAGGAAGGAGAGATGCCCACACTCAGGTAATTAACCTTTAAACAACTAAGCATTGATCACATTCAATGGTCACCCTGACGATTCTGCAGGGCCGGGACAAGGGTGAGGCAAGCGAGGCACTGAGGGCACAAAATGTAAGGAAGCTCTCACAGTTTCATGCAACTGCAGGGTTGGCACCAAGAGTGAGAGCCTCCTGGAATTGTATACCCTAGGAGCTTTGCTTGCCCACCCAAGTCCCAGCTCTGCTACTCAGTATCCTAAAATCAAACCAATTAGATCAAGTCTTCCATTGAGGGAGGATCTAGGTGGGGACCTGTATCCCCTTCAGTGCAAAGGAAGGATCTTCTTCTCACTGCCCTCTCTTTGCCATTGCTCTAGACTCAGTGTAATGTGCCTATGGATTACCTGGGATCTTGTTAGATCAGATTCTGATTCAGTAGGTCTGGGGTAGGGTCTAGTATTCTGAATTTCTAACAAGCTCTCAGGTGATGTTAGCTGTGTCAGTTCACTTACCATTCTGAATAGGAAGCCTAGAAATTATGATTCTCAAGCTTAAGCAATACCCCAGACTAATGAACTCGGTTCTACACCTAGGTCAAGTACATAACAACAAGAATAAAAGACCTTCAGGAAGTGGGGCATTCGTAGGAGTCACCCAGATGCAAGAATTCAGAGCCTGAAGGAATACACACACACACTCACACACACTTCTGGATATTTGGAAAAGAAAGGTCTGGTTAAGCCAGTAGAGTAACCTTTGTTTCTGACTGTCTCCTTTCCAAACTGCATCCTTGTGGGTCCAAGAATGTTGTCCTCAAGAAGAATTTCTTTGTAAGACTTAAAAAACAAATATAGCCTTTTAGACATCTTTGCACACACATCAACTCTGCATAATTCCAGACAGCTTCTGTACGCATATAAAGAGGTTAAAAATTAACTTAAACACAATTTTCCAAAATGATGGTGACATTTTAGGCTCAAAACCCTCTACTATCATAGAAACAGTTACCATTACATGTTATCTTTATATTCATAATAGCTTATGTTCACAAAATGCATTCTGGAAAGAGATATATACCAATACACATTGGAATGTCTACATGCAAAGGTAATCCTTAGACAATTGATAAGAAATCTGAAATTTTAAAATACAATTTCATATTAAGAAAAAAGTACAAAAAAGGAGTACCTGCTTTGTAAAAAATATCACATTAAACATGAAATAACCTATGTTGAACAAACTGTATCTATTCCTACATCAGATTTATCTCAGAATCCCCAATTCTCAGTAAAGTGACTCATATACAGTAGGTAGTTCATTTATATTTTAACATAAATAAATAAATAATTGAAAAAACCTTGGAGAAATGGAAATTTCGTGGTACAAAATGATGGTTTGACTTTGGAACAGTATTTCAGCCAGGATTGGGGGGTGGGGTGGGAAAGGCGAAGTAAAATCCCTAAAAGAGGGAAGAGGGGTCTGGCAAGAACTGATCAGGGCATTAAGTTTCAAGTCAAGGTGGTTGACATCTTTAGTTTTCTTGGTGAATGAAAATTTCTATCAGGAACTAGGAGAGAAGCTCAATTACTCTGGCCAGGCCAGTATGGAGGGGCTAAGGGAAGCCTTCAGTGCCATCAGTGTTCCACCAGGAACCAGCCATAGGCGGAAAACCCATTCTTGACCTCAGCTTAAGCCAGGCTGAGGTTCCACAAGCCTGGTCTTGTCCAGATAGCCTCAGGAACTGCTTCTTTTCCTCTTTATCACTTATCATATCTAGCTTCCTACATACTGTCTTGTTTACTGTCTGTCTCCACCCACTAGAATGCGAGCTCCATGCAGGCAAGGATTTTCTTGTTTAATTTACTCTTGGATACCCAGCATCAGAATTGTGCCTGCAACAGAATTAAATACTCAATGAATTTTTATTGCATGAATAAATAAATTGATGAAAGAAAGAAAGAAATAAAACAATTGCATTAATGAACTGGATGGACTAAGGCTTCAGTGGAAGATTGTGATACCTAATATGAATCCGTAATTGACCAGAGTAGAATACTAAGATACAGATAGGCCTGGCCTTATGAGAGATTAAAAACAAGTAGAGGAAATATGGCAGAAATAGGAAGAGTTAAATAACAAGGCAAGCATTAAAGAGCAAATATCAGTTTCAGCAAAACATAAAGTACACCTTCAGCATCTTAGGTCAGGTTATTTAATTGGAGAATGAATGCAGAAAATGATAAGAAAGAGTTGGGTGGAATGGCCACAGCAGAATTTTTAGAGATGGGGTTTGACATGACCTTTTAAAATTTTTCATGGATCTTTGGGATCTTTTTCAAAGAGTCAAAATCATGAAGCTCAAAACTACAAATGTCTATTGTCTGATAATGCTATCAATTTCAGTTTAATGCTTGCACTTACTTAAATGCCATTTAAAAGCTGGTCTTAAATGTGTTATGATCCTTTCAGGGAACAAGGGAGCTCAAGATAGAGAGAGAAATTATACCTTCAGCAGCACCATCTCCCTGGGCCCAGTTCCCCTTACATATGGCTGCGTGGCCTTCAGAAGTTACCTAGAAAGTTGCTCAGCTTTGCTCCAGGGAGCAAACTCCTTCGGCTACATGGTAGTGCTGTGTCTTGTCTCCTGTACATTTATTAAAGAGAGGATGTGATGAATTTTTGTCAGCAATTAACCTGAAGTGGCTCGGTTGGTCAGAAATCTAGTCAATCAATTCAGAAGCAGTGCAAATGTCCTATGTTCAACCCAGAGATGGGGAATTTCTGGCTCATAAAAATGCAGTTACAGTTTGTTGTGGCCCTATGCAATGATTTATCCTGGTATGGGTGATATCAATTAGAAAGAGGGATGGAAATCATTGGGATTACCTTCCTCACAAGGTATCCGCATACAGGAAAGGCACTAAAGAGCTAACAATTCCTTTCTTATGGACAAGATGTTTCAGAAATAATTTCTAGGTTGCTTCTTAGTGAAGTCATTATGCCAAAGATAATCTGTCAGAGGCTCAAGGTGATACTAAGGTCAAGCTCATCCGATGGATGAGACTCATTGCACATAAAGTTCAAGTAACACAGCATGATGTTTTGTTCATCCATGGACAGAAACAAGTTTCTTTTTTTCTGATTAGGAGATATTGGCCATGAAGACTCCACACATCCAGGAATAACACAGAGCTTTGTGATTGTTCACTGTACGTCTTCTTCCATGTGATAGAATAGAAAGAAAACTTTCCAGGAGCTAGTGCTGATAGAAGTAACTTCATTAGCAGGCTGTGGGAAAGCAGTTAGATGAATAATTCCTTAATTGGAAATACCCATTGCTAGAAAGTATGAGAATCCATATGAAAGCGTTTTAACATCAAGTTGGTTTGAATTTGCATAGTTGTGCTCAATCTCATAAAAAGGTCAAATTGCAAAATTTGCCTGTAGAAATGGGCATGTATGATTATACTGTGACTAACAGTTAATAAGGGAAAGTGAAGAAGGTATCAACTTTTATCTTTAATTTCTCTAAAAGTATTCATATATGTAGATATGTAGAGTTTCACGTGTATGTCTATTTATACGCACCCATATTTTCAATCTTTATAATTATTAAAATTAACTGTACAAGTTCATCTGTGCAATTAAGGCTTACCTTTGGAATTTTAAATGATAATAAGTGAAGAGGCATAGAAACCTTTTCAAATAACCATGAATGAATGAATGTGTGAATGTACAATTAGTCAAAGATGGAGATCACAAGTGAGGCCCTTATTGCCACCTGGTGGCAGCATACCCTAATCGAAGAATGAGTTTCTGAGAGAAATTGACAAACCTAACTACATAAAGTGACAGAAATCACATCAGATGAGATAATATAACACAAATGAAGTATTAGAGGGTCACAAGCCCATGCAATCTAACGCAATATTTGGTTTCCATTTTCTGTCTGAAATGAAGAGGAGAAGCATAACTTCAAGTTCATCATGGAACATACTTTGGTACAAGGCTGATTTCCCTTAGGCTGTATCTAAGAGGGCTCATTTAATGAACCACAAAGCCATTTTAGCCGTAAGGTGGCCCCAGGCCTAATCAGTTGTCACATTGACTGAAAATGTAAGAAACATTCCATGGGCATGTTGTAGTGGAAATAACATCAGCTATGGATCCCCACCAGCACCATGTTCAAGGGATAACTACCCTTTACCCTCCAAAATCTCTGTAGCTCAATGGATTCTTGAACATACTTATTTATAAAATGCTGATTTTATTAAGCTAATCCCAATTCCAGGCTACACAACAGAATCTCTGGGAACAGAAACAGGCATCGGTGTTGTTTGTTTGTTTTTTGAGCTTCCCAGGGGTTCCAATGTGCAGCCAATTTGAGAAACACTGGAGTGAAGAAACATGGGCCAAGGAAAAATGATTTTCCTGCTTAAAATTAGGCAAAATTGGAGTGAAGTTAAATTTAAAATTCAAAATTCAAATTTTAAATTTAAAATTCAAAATAACACAGGGAAAAAAAAAACACAAAATGCCATTGGCATCGATTCTGCAAAATTCTTCTGAAACTTCCAATAGTAATGGAAAGTAAACTAGCTTTCACCGATAACTTTCTGTGTAGGTGCTTTATAAATACATTTCATTTCATCTTCACCCACTTGGTCTTTACTATCCTTTTGTCCCTTATAGTTTCAGAAACTGAAACAAAAATAGCATCATTTTCTTAATTTGTAAAGAGCATAGCACAGATTTAAGCCTAGGATTCTCTGACTCCAAGCCCCATGGATATTTCCATGACATCTTGCTGAATTCAGATTGTTTAAGAAGCAGAATAGCCATGGGACTTCCAAGTATCCCCTTTGATTCAGTAACCAACCCTTCTTTTCAGGTCCTATAAACTAGTAGGGCCAAAGCCTCACCAGTTGGATCTTTGCCAGGTACTTAACCTATAGAAGTAATTAATTCAGCAGCAGGAACTTTCATTAGTACTTAGGTTTAGAGACAGAGACCTAGCGCAACGATTCATCTGACTTTCCCTGTGTCTCTTTGTCTCCTTATTTAGCAGCCAACCTATTTAAAGGAACTCTAGTTCAAACGCAAGGAAGGCAGCAGCTGTCAGTCGATCTGGAGATGAATGAGTCAAAGACAGATTTTCAATGGGAAATTGTGGTAGAATGACTCTTTCAGCCATAGGTAGTTGCCCCAAAGATTTCAGACTGATTAGGGTGAGATGTCTTCAGCTTTTGGATTCTGTATACCCCCTGAACATCCCCTGATACCAGGACTGTTTCACTTTCTCCTACTGGGTCTCAGTCAGAGTAAAATAAGATTTACTGAGCATCTACTATATAAGTGCAATGTAGCTTCCTGCCAGGATGAAATTACAGTCTTGGAAAAGAGAAGAGCCATGAAAATCTCATCATGTCACTTCCCCGTTTAAAATCCCTCCTCTTTCCATTAATTTTAAGACAAAAACTGGTCTTTAACAGATTCTAAAAGACCCTGTTTGATTTGGGCCTTGTCTATTCCTCCAAAATTTTCTACCTTGCAGCCTTTCTTCCAGTTCCTCAGAAATACTTTCTTGGTATATGAGACCTCTGTATTTTCTGCAGGATTTTTCTGTAAACCTGCAAATTCTCTAAATTTAAAAAAGTGATTTCTTCCTTCCTCAGGGCTTTTGCAAATGTTTTTCCTTCTGCCTCAAATTCAGTTCCAGCACCTTCACTTCACTTGGTGTTTCAGTAATCTATGGCTGTGTAACAAACTAACAGTCTTCAAACTACATCCATTTTATTTGCTTGAAATTCTGTGGTCAGCAATTTGGGCTGGGCTCAGTGGGGCAGTTCTTCTTCTGGTCTCTCCTGGAGTGGCTTTTGTAGCTGCAATCATCTGGCACTTCGACAGGGGTTGATGGGCTAAGGTGGCCTTGCTCAAATGTCTGGCAGCTGGTGCTGGCCATCAAGTGATTTGGCTTAAGGGACTCAACTGGACAGGTCTTCTCTTCTCCAGTAATCCAGATTGGACTTCTTCAGTTGATCTCAGGGCTGTGTTTCAAGGGGGGTGAGAACAGAAGATCTTACTTCTTCTACATTCTTTTGGACATAGCAAATCACAAGGCCAGAATCAATGGGTGGGGAAATCCATTCAATCTCTTGATAGGAGAAGTTGGCCATTTTTTCATCTACCATATCTAGTTGCCTAATGGTCTTGCTTCAAATGTCAGTTCCCATACCCCTTCTGCAGGAAAGCATTACTCTAGATCACCAGATAGGACCAGACCCTCTTTAGATGCTCTCAAATTACCCTGTTCTGTTTTCTGATTACATTTATATTATTTTGTAATCAAATAATTGTGTGGTTAGTAGATTAAATCTGTTTTCCCTACTGAGCAGCGACCTCCATGAGGGCAAGGACTGAGTCTGTATCACTAGTGTCAAAACAGGCCCAAAGTCCCCATTCAGTAAGGTCTTGTTGACTGAACACATGAGTGTGAAAGTGCGTTGTGACTAACATGGTTTAGAAGGTCAATATACCACCTACTAGCTGTGGGACCTTGATCAAGTTATGTAACCACTTTAGAGTTCAGTTTTCACATCAGCAAGCTGAGTGTATACTCATACTAGGTGTGAATAAATGCCTCTTGAGAGCAATATGAGATTAATCATTTGATTATTAATGAAAAATACAGATTTCATTCTCAGATATGAGAGTACATGAAAAGCCACAGAAAAACAGGGAATTGTTAATTCCTTTATTGATTAATTAATAGCAGCACATTTTAAATACTGCTTGAACTAGTCTTGTGCTATTGTGTGCATGCATGGGGCAGACATGGGATGGTAAAGAAGCTTCCGCTCAACCACTGACAAAGACTTAACTCCCTCCGGTGCTCCTGTCTTTTTTCTAACAGGTGGAGAGAATTTCCCAGGTAATCTACATCTTGTCAAAAATACCCAGTGCTTCGTCAGTTTAGCCCCTGATATTTTTAGTGCTGGAAAATCTGTCAAAATGACCAAAAAGGCTCACACTTTGTAGAGTATGAGAAATAAAACCACGGGGGTAGACTGAAATGAAACAGTCATTAGTAGTAAGTTTGAGGTTGACTGCTCTTAAAAAAAGAAACAAACCTGTTTCTTCTGTTTTTCCAGTGGTGTCAGTCTTCAGGGGCCCCGCTGTACTTTGAACTCTCTGAGAGTCAGAAATATGCCTACCCATTTCTGGTTTCCTGCCGTTGCATTTGAAATGTGGATTTTACATAATTTGGGGAGACTACCAGGTTAGGCTCTCCTGTGTAGTTGACCTTCATAAGTTAAAAATACTTTGATTTTGAAAACTCAATGCCCCATGGTTTACAAATGTTCACCCTGCTCTTCCCACTGTGGCAAATGACATCTTTTAGAAATCTTGAAGCTTGAGGTACTGGTGTTTTTTTTTTTCCTTCTCTTTCTATCTTAAATATTTTTCAACTTAAGATGGGTCCCAAAGGACTTTCCAAAAAGCACAATGTGGCAGAAAGAGTTTTCACAAAGCACAAGACAGCTATAGCAAAGAGAAATAGCTGACATTGAAGGTTTGAAATATCTCTGGACAATAGGCTTCTACAGCCTCGGCATTTTTGGATCAGAAATATATTAGTTAGTTTAGGCTAGTCTGTGACAACAAAAAGTCCTAAACATATAATGACTCAGCACAACAAAAGTTTTTCATTGTATCATTCATGTAATGGTCTAGGAAGTTGCAAATATGTGTGTGCTGGGAGACAGAAGTTCTGCTCCACACAGCCATTCAGGAATCCACCTTATAGTGATTCTGCCATCTTGAACATGTGGCTTCAAAAGCCATTCCAGAGGTTGCCATCACAGTCAGCTAGACAAGGAGAGGACCAAAAAGAATCATGTGTGGGAATGAACCACATCACATTTGTTCACATTCCATTGGCCAAAGCTCAGTGTCATGGCCACAACCAACTGCAAGAGAAGCTGGAACATGCCATATTTGTGTACCAAGGAAGAAGAGGATGATGGATTTTGGTAAATAGCATCTGACACAGGAAAAAAAATTAAAACTTTCATTAAAAGACCGTTGTCCTCCAATATTATTTCCCATCGCTTCCCAAAGTGACCCTAATCTCTCACCTAGATCAGCTGGACACTGTCCTCCAAAATACCGTGTTCTTCCAGTCTCCCCAGCTTTAGCCATCCTATCTCTCCAATCTTTGTTTTACAGAGTGGCCAGGGCCATTTTTCTAATACAGAAGTGCAATCATCTCATTGCCTTACTTAAAGTTCTTCAGTCACTTCCACTCACTACCTGATAAAGTAACAAAGCCTTAGTTTAGTGACAGGCTCCTTCCCAACCCAGTCCTTAGCATGTAAGGTGTAGAGGTAAGGGACACAAACACTGAAATCAGAGTGCCTGGTTTGAGCTCTGCTTTGCCATGTCCTGACCGTGTAATCTTAGGCAAGTCTTAGCATCTCTTGGAGTCTCTATTATCTCTAAAATGGGAATAATACTAATATCTCTCAAGTTATGAAGTTTAATTGACTTCATTTATGTAAAGCATGTAGAATAACAAACACTTGCTGGGATTATTATTTTGTAGCCCACCCTTCCCTACTTCTTTTTGATACACATCTCAGTTCAGCTATACACAGCAAGAGAAACAGCAACAAGGATAACTATTCCTTATACAGGGCTTGTGATGTGCCAGGCACTGCTCTAAGTGTCTTACATTCATTTTTTCTCCAAACCTTCCTATTCTCCCCATTTAACAGATGAGGAAATTGAGGCTTAGAGAGGTTAAGTAAATATTCCCAATATCACATAGCTTATTAGTGGCAGAGCAGAGTTTCAACCCAGACAGTCTGGCCTTTTAATTACTACACTATATATATATATATATATATACTTTGTGCCTTTGCACATGTTATTCCCCACATGCCATCCAGGCTTCATGGCTAATCCCTATTTATCTATCAGGACCTGGCTTATTGTCATTTCCTCTGTGCAGTCTTCTCTGATTCCCTCAAACTCAGTTAAATCACTCTTGGCTTTGTTCTGCTTGTAGATCTTGGTTCAGAATTCATTCTAGCATTTATTTATGTATCTGTCTCCCCAACTAGTCTTGGGAATTTTTGTCATTTATATTGTAACTTCAGTGCCAAGAGGAATGCTTGTTTTCCTCAATCACAGTACTTGCTCATGTAAAAATGCCCAAACGTCTCCCTTCTGCATACATCTTATTTATTGTGCCAGTCAGAGTCCCACTAGGAAACAGATGACACACTCAATTAGGATAATTTGAGGATGGTTTATATTCAAAGAGTCTTATTACAAAGGCGTGTGCAGGGTGGAAAGCAATCACAAGAAATAGTGCACATATCCAGGACTCGAGTTGTAGAGCCATTACCATCCCCAAGATAAAGAGACAAGGGGAGGGAGAAGTTACCAGAATACTAAAGGAGAAAGAATCCTGTAGAAGATCCTTGAGGGAATCCTTCATAGAAACGTGACCTATTGAGAGAAACAGTCAGTCCAGGAACGAAAGAGTAAGAAAGCCCCTGACCTCGCCCTTCTCCCCTTCACCTCCTGCTGGAGCTCCCACTAGCGAAATCCAGAGAAAAGACAGAAATTCCCTTCCTGGTGTCCAGCCTCCTGGGTGAAAAACAAGATGGAGAAGGTGGAGTGGATCTGGACAAGGCAAATGGAAGATATCCAGCACATGCCTCTTTAAGGTCAACAGAGATGCCATCTCACCTCTGTTGCCTTCCCTGACCAGCCTCCTCTCAGAGACAGCCACTGTCTTTGAAATAGAAGCAGCAGCTGTGGTGGAAACTACGTGACCTTTAGCACCAGAGAGTTTTGAGCTCTGATCTGGGCTCAGAGATTGACCAGTTTTAAAGCATGTCGACAAATTCTTTGATATTCTTCCCATCAAGAGGTGGAGCTCGATTCCCCTTCCCTTGAATGTGGGCTGGACATAGTTGATCATGTGTAATGAATAAAATAAAGGGGAAGTGACATACTTGACTTCTGAGATGGTCAAACAAGATAGTGGGGCTTCCTCCTTACTCTCTCTCAGATGCCTTAGTCTGAGAGAAGTCAACAGCCACGTTGCAAAAATGCTGAAAGAGCCCTACAGAGAGAACCACGTGAGGAGGAGCTGACGCTTCCTGTTAATAGCCAGCGGAGAACTGAGGACACCTGCCAACAGCTGTGTGAGAGACTTCTTGATGGCAGATCTTGCAGCTCCAGTCAAACTTTCCAATGACTGCCACCCCACCTGATGTCTTGACTGAAACCTTATCAAGAAACCCTGAGCCAAAACCATCCACCTAATGCCACAGTCGAGTTCCTGAACCACAGAGACTGTGAAATAATAGATGTTTGTTGTTTAAAGCTGATAGTGTGGCATAGCCGTGAAGAAGGTGCTGTAAGGTCAGGTAAGTTATTAGCCTCCCTGGCCACCCTCAGTTTCTTGGTGAAATTTCACAAACTTATGGTAAGAATTACATTTAAGATTAACGTAGACTAAATCACATTGACACAGGACATGGAAGTGTTTGGCTGAATGTCCAGCACATAGAAGGTATTTAGGACACATTTACATCTTTCTTTTCCTGGAATAAATCATTGCAGCTCTCTCCTCACTGCTAGCTTGGGTTTCTAGCAATAAAGGTACTTTCTTTAAAAAATTCTTACACATAATTATTAGCTCTATGTAGGTATCTATCTGAGGGTATGGGGAAAATCATTTTTAGGCTAACACTAAGCATGCCCACACAGTTTATAAGGGAAGGGAAGCTCTCTGGTTCTCAGTGTTGCACCCTAGAGTTTTAATGTCCCGTGTCTGAGAAACCATCCCTAACTGCAGTAAATACAGTGCAAATGTGTAAGGACTTGCTACATCGATAACAAAAAATGTAATGAAAATATGCAAACTCAGAAACAATGTAAATTTGCAATAGAAAGGGGTTTCATATTGTCATGAAATGCCCCAGGGAGTGCCCTAGGGCAGCGATTTATTCAGAGGACAAGTGGAAGTAAATGTTCAACCCCAAGTCTGCACAGGCTCTTCTGCAGACCAGTTTGTTACCATGCGAGAGACTAGATGCTGATGAGTCTTTAATTATGGGTACTTAAGAACCTGAATGATAAACATTGCAAAAGCTCAGGTAGTTCATGATTACCCTCATGACAGTGATCTTCTTGGGGTTTTACTGATTTGTCCTCCCTTGCAAGATGTGAACAGAAGTAGACAAGGGAGCAAATAAAACATAAAAGAAAAGCAGTACGGTTCTCTCCTAGAGGAAAACTCAGTTTGGGGGCAGTACCTTTAATACTTGGGAGGAAGCTAGAGGGCTCTCCTCTTCTCTGTTTTTCTTGCCAGTGTCTTCTCCCAAGTTCATGTTAGAAGTATAAGGGAAAACATACCACAATACTAATAATAAGAGGTAGCCTGTATTAAGCACTTATCATGTGTCAGCATATTCTAACACACAGGTGCCACACACACATGCAATTTATATAGATACATTCATTTAATTCTAGCAGCAACCCTAGAGGGTACTTGCTGTTATTATCTACATTTTACAGATGAGCATACTGAGGCAAAGGGGGGCTAATAACCCGACCAAGGTCATAGAGTAAATAGATGGTACAGGCAGGATCCTGACCCAAGTACTCTGACTCGAGAGCCAGCCCTGTTAGTATTTTCCAAACGAGTAGTGATAATAATGAGCTACAACCAAAAGACATTTTACAGGAGACAAAGTTTTTCATCTGTTCTATCTCATTTTCTTGCACAAATACTGAAGTGGATCCTAATCATTCCCATTTCACAGCCGGAGAAACAGACTAGAAGAGGTCAAGGATTTTAATGCATTTCATTCAGTGAGGGAATGTTAACACCAGGAACCCCGTATTAACCATGTACGACTAACCACTCAAAGCCATAAGATATTAAGCAAATTGCTGAACCTCTCTATACCTCTCTAAACCAATTTCCTAGTCTGTAAAATAGTTACCATCATAATTTATACGTTATGGGTTGTAGGAACATCAAAGGACAGTATTTGTATAAAATTCTAACACAGCACACGGCACAGAATAGGTCTATGATAACTAGTTGTTATCATCATTAGCACAGACATCTCCACTATATCTGGAGTTGATTTTCCTTTTTACATTAGTGGAAAGGAAAAAGAGATAATCCTTCCACCGAGTTTCATCATTTTCAACATCCACTCATTACTCTTAAAGCTACCTACTTAGAGAGAAGAAATTCTTCAACATTAGATTTTTAACAAAGAAAATCTTTACCAGCAGTAAACTGGTGAGGTAGAATGTGAAATTTCACTTTGTAAGCACTTTTCTTTTTTCCTTGGAGGTGGACAGTAAATGATTTGTGTGTGTGCATTTGTCTATGAACTCTCAAAATTAAAATTCGTTAGAGGGAACCACTGAAAACCAATCATTCAAATAGCTTTAAAAACGACATCTTGAAGAGCTTCTTGGGCTAATTCATCAAAGTTAGCAATGACTCGACTGTGATTCTTTATTCAGATTCATTTCTCCCACAACATTAAATGCCGTTAAACTTTGTACCATTGCGTCCCAATGACTAGGAATAGTCAAGAGAATGCATGGTGAGCAAATGGGAGGAGAGCCTGAGATGGGCCCTCCCCGTAGGCTCTCTAATTTGTATTGTGGGAAGAATCACTTAACCTTGACACTTTCTGCACTTAATAATGTGCTGATAGGACGACCTATCTCAAACCATTGGAAGTTCCGATGAAGTTTACACTTAGCCCCTCTAAATCACTTCACAAAATATTTTCAACATTATTTCATCCAGTCCTTACACTAATCCTGTGAGGTGAGCAATTCTGTATTCTCATTTTACAGAGGAGAGACTTGAGCCATAGAAAGATTATTTACTAAAGATCAACAGGTCAGTAAGACTAAGAACCAGGAACGAAGCAGTCTGCCTTCTCCAAACCTCACGTTCTTCACACGATACCCTTGCTACCTAGAGAATGATGGTGTTTAATAGCAGCTTAACAACAGGAAATAATTGTTCTCATAAGTCCAAGGTTTAAAATTTGGGGTCATCTATTTATAAAATAAGTTCAATACCACTCATTTAACAATATTTATTGAGCATATTATATAAACAAACACTAGTCCAGATCAGATATGAAGTATTAGGTTAGTCTCTGCTTACAGGGATGAAATATGCAATTTATTTAGGAAAATTAATATAAGCCTGATAATAAAATAATAGCTTATAGGAATTGGTCATTACTTTAAGCCAACTTTTCCCAACCTATAAGCTGTGTTCCTAGTCCTGCCTTTAGAATTTGAGGGAAGGAAGGAGCCGTTCATGGAGGGAAGGCATTTTATGGAGAAAGGAGCCACCCTCCTCATAGAGAGTCACGATGCACGGTAGCTCATCACAAGTTATAAATCTTGTAAAAATGAAAATCCACTCAGCTGTGTTGAGCTAGCCTCTCCTAAGCATTTCATCATGAAGCAAGCTGACTCACGTCATGTTGTAGAATTAGTAATCTAAAAGAAGAGTAGTTCTCAAACTTGAGTGTGCGTTAAGAGTCACCTAGTACAACATGTATGACCTTGAAAGCATTGTGGGGAGTGAAATAAGCCAGGTGCAAAAGGACCAACGTTGTATTATTCTACTTTTATAAAATCTCTAAAATAAGCAAATTAGTAGAGACAGTAAGATTAGTGGTCACCAAAGGCTGGAGGGAGGGGGAATGGGGAGTTATTGCTAACTGGATGCAGAATTTCTGTTTGGGGTTATAAAAAAAGTCTTGGCAATAGATGGTAGTGATGGTAGCACAATATTGTGAAGATGATTATAGCAATGACGTGTACACTTAAAAATGGTGAAAATGGGAAATTTTTCATGATATATAAGTCACCAAAATTGGAAGGAAAAAAAAAAAAGAAGAATCACCTGGAATGTTTGGTAAAACCCTGATTTGTGGGTCCCCTGAGAGATTCTGACTCGGGAGGTCCCGGGCACTGTGTGGTAACTTTGCATTTCCGACAAGCTCCTAGCTGGTCTGATGCTGCAGGCTGAGAACTGAATTTGATTAACATCTCTACAGAAAAGTTAAAAAAAAAAATGCTCCTCTAGAATGCTAGACCCTCTGCTGAGGCCCCTGATTTTTATAATATTCATGAGTACATATAAATATCCTCATTATTGCATTTGCATAGTCATCCCTTTAAATATATACCAGAAAGAGTGCCAGTCTAAGAAGGAAAGAAAGAGAGAAGGGAAAAGGGAATTTTTAGGAAAGTGATTATGACCATAATTCAAATTCCATGCCTGCCATCACTAAGCTCAGTGACTTTGAGCAGGCCTAGGGAGGGCATCTCAGACAGACGGAAGAGTGTGCATGAAGCCAAGTGGGAAATGCCCCGGCACACGCAGAGAACAAGCCACTTTGCTTGACTGGAGTGTGAAAGACAAGGGTGAGAAGAATGAGCGATGAGGAGACAGTCGGAGTATATGAGCAAGGTTCTGTCAATGGAAAGCAGCAGAACATAGAAAACAAACAAGGTTAAGCAGTAAAGGACTGTGTCGGCTCATCCTACTCAAATATCTAGGGAAAGGGTAGATTTCAGGGCAGGCGTGGCACAGTAGCTCTAGTCCCCTTAGAATGTAAGTGCCATGTGAGCAGAAGTTTTTCTGTCTTGTTTCCTACTGTTTTCCCAGGGTATTAGGGTAGGTGCTCAATAAGTTCATGTTGCATGAAATGAATGAATGTCCTTAAAGACCTGGTTCTTGTTTCAGTGTCTCCTCTTTTCCTCATGGTTTCCACTTCATTGTTTTCTAGCTTACCTCATAGGCATAAGACGGCTTCTATTAGCTTCTAATAGCTATTAATAAATACTTCTCTTCTCATGTATGTGAGGGAGACTAGCTGGCTCTTCTCCAAACTCGATTCCTCTCTCTCTGAGCACATGGTCCATATTTCCCAGCCTCTCTAACAATCAGGTGCAGCCACGTGACTGAGTTCTAGCAATGGGATGCAAGTGGTACTTGCAGACCTGCCTCAGAAGGCTGCTCAGATGCATCTTCTGAGCTGTTTCCCTGAATATCTGCTGGATGCCAATGAATACAACAACTTTAGAAGCTGCATATGAACATTGGAAGGGCCATCATGTTTAAGTCCTTGACTATTTTTAGTTTTTGTTGTTGTTCTTACAGTAACTTACCTTACCTTTTCTAATACATTATTGAATAGAAATAGAACAAGAGAAAGCATTTTGTTCTGGGTTTCCATCAGGAAGACTGAGATTCAGTATATTCAAACTCACTTGGATCATATGACCACCTTCGAAACAAGCACTGAGTTGAGGGGGATGGAATATGCTGATTCACTAAGCCAAGGCCACCTGGTCCACACCTGGAACTGAGTTTTGGAGGAAGTCCCCCTAGAACTACATAGATACCCAAGTGGAAATCAAGGTCTGTTGAGAAGGAGAGAAACAAACTCGGGAAAGCATCTGCAAATGTCCATGACAAATTGCCAAGTTCCAAGTCAGGAAGGGCATTCCAGTAAGGAATTTGGATGTTCTGTTAGGCCTTTGGAGGTCATTGAAGAATTTTTTTAAAATCTTTTTTTCTTTTTCTCCCTCTCCCCCGCCCTCCCCCCACCTCCGCTCCCCCTTGCTCTCTGTGTCCATTCACTGGGTGATCTTCTGTGTCTGTTTCTTGCCTTCTCTTCTCATTTTTCTCTTCCAGGCTTCACCGGGATTCGATCCTAGGGACCTCTGATGTGAGAGAGGCACCCTGTCACTTGCGCCACCTCAGCTCCTGGTTTCTAGCACATCTCGCCTTGACTATCCCCGCGTCTGTCTTTTGTTGCGTCATCATCCTGCTGCGTGTCTCGCCGTGTGGGCCTGGCTCACTGTGCAGGCCCAGCTTGCCTGTTTGCCTTTTTACCAGTTGGTCCCAGGGATCAAACCCAGGTACTCCCGTATGGTAGATGAATGCCCAATCACTTGAGCCACATCTGCTTCCCCACTGAAGAACTTTAAGCAAAGGAGTATTATTGTCAGATATTTCTCAATTACTAAATGCTTTGGCATAGAGAAAATCACAGAGAATAATATAAATATCAGTCATGAAGTCACTACCCTGCTTAATCCAATGTCATACTTTTCCATGTTTGATTCAGATTTTTTTTAAGTAAGGAAAAATTACAGATATGATTGAAACAGTCTATGTGCCCTGTTCCTAACACATTCCCCTCTCCTCGGGGTAACTACTTTCTGACTTTGATACTTATCATTCCATACATGCTTTAATGCTATTGCTGGATTTATATTTACACATAAGTAATACATAGAATTGCTTGCAGGTTTTAAAACTTTATATAAATGTTATCAAATGTTTATAATCTTTCTGCAACTTGCTTTTATTTTTAACTCAATCTTGTTTACGAGATTGTCAATGATGATAAATCTTTAGATCATTCATTTTGACTGTAATATTTTTCATTGTATGAATATGCTATGGTTCATTTATCTGTTACCCTACTGATGAACCTTTATGTTGCTTTCATATTTTTGCTATTAAAAAATAATGTTTCTATACTTACCTGGCAGGGGAGATACCATGATCATGGAGTTGGTTTTCCCAGAGCGAGGCTTATCCATTGCACTCCGGATGTGCTGACCCCTGTGATTTCCCCAAATGTGGGAAATTCGACTGCATAGTTTGTGGTAGTGGGAGACTGCGTTCGCACTCTCCCCTGAAAAAAAAAATGCTTCTCTGAACATTCTTGTGCATATCTCTTGGTGCTGGAGTTTTCTAATATATACTGGGATAGATTTCTGGGTCAAAGGCTAAGCAAGTCTTCAACTTCCCTAGATGTTATACCTATTTGTACACATATAATCAGTGTGAGAGACCCCATTGTCCTACATTCTCCAGATTCACATTTACAAAGGGCACAGGTGGCCTTGTAGAGGCAGATTATGAGTAGAAGATCATTGCCAAAGCCTACATGAGAATTGTTGAGAGTGTGTGGTACATAGTAGTAACAGAGACAGGTAAGAGAGTAAAGAGTTAAATATTTATGAGCAAAATCCACAGGACTTGATGATTGATTACGGAGAAATGAGGAAGGGAGAAGAATCAAGAATGACCTTTCTTTTTCTGGCATAAACCCAAGGTTGTCCTTATGTGTAGTGAGGCTGATGACAAGTTCCCTGTGAATATGTTGATTTTGAAGGTTGGGAAGGAATTAGGAAGCATTATTCATCAGGAACTTGGTTACTTAGATCTGGGATTGAAAGGAGATCAAGACTGGAGGTGAAAATTTTGGAGTCAACAAAATAGGTAAAATTAGAAGAGTTACGTCAAGAAATCCTTGGGAATCACTAATATTTAAAAGGATGTAGAAAGAAAAGAAGACTGGGGAGGAAACAGAGACTAAAGGAGTAGCCACAATGCTTTATATTGTGGCAGCCAGAGGGGCAGAGAGTTTCAAGGAATGAGTGGTCAACCATGTTAAATGCAGCAAGGAAACCAAGAAGGTAAAAACTGAAAATCAAACATCAGTGCTGCAGTTAGGTCATTGAGTCCACAGTGAAGATGGTTTCAGGGGAATGACATTGGTAGAAAAGAGGGCAATGGGTTAAGGAATAAAAAAGAAGGACAAATGCAGACAGCTAGTTTTTGCATGTTGTGTTATCCAAATGAAGACACTGTTTATGAGAAATCAACACCTGTGAAAGAAAGGAGGAAGAACCCAGGAAATTTTGCCCCAAAATGTGTGAATTTAACCACTATAGTGTAGTACCTCTGTATCTTTATAAAGAAAGTTCACCAAATCCATTTTGTGCCACCAGAGTCAGATTCATCAAATCCATTCTGTGCCATCCTCATAGCTTAGTAAGGAGACAGAATAAAGGATTAGGAGGGCAAGGAAACTTTTCCTCACTTTTCCCTCTTTGATTTTCCCTATCGTTGCTCCAGAACACTTAGAAAACTAGGAGATAGTCTTATGCCTGCAGATGAAGACCAGTGATCATGGTTTCTGAATGCCAGTTTTAGAAAGACCAGTGGTGCTAGTGTCTGGGAAGGTGCATGATTTCAATGTGTGGAGCCTGATCAGAAGCAAAATGCAATTGATCTTAGCATTCCTTTCTTTTCAGGCAGTCATTGTGAAGATTCAATGCGATCCTGCTATACTGGAATCTTTGGCACTGCTCTGGCACACTGCAGGGCTCACCGCATGGTAGTTCATCAGCGTTGCTGGAAGAGGAGCAGGGGCAGCCTGGAGATGCTCATTGGGAAGAGCAGAAATGAGGCTTGGAAGGCAATGGAACCTGGTGAGGATGTCTGCCATCTGAAATGGACTTCAGTTAACTTTTAACTCTCTGAGGAACTAAGAAGTGAAAGTTGAACTTGACTATCAAGGAACACACCAGTTGTTAACTGGGCCCCCAAGAGGAAGTCAACAAGCTCCACCACATCTAACAATGTCTACTGCTTGCAGCCCTTCCCCCAGGTCAGGCAGCTCTGCACCCAGCCCTTCCGCACTCCCGGTGGGGGAGGATGAATGGGCGTCAAGAGGAAGTTATTTCACTTCTTTGCCAAATATGAGAAGGGGGTAAAGGAATTAGCATGTAATGAACATCTGCTGTGTGCTGGCTGCCTTATATATGTTGTTCGATATTATTATCCCCACTCTGCAGGTGAGGAAACTGGGGCTCAGTGAATTGCTCAAGACAAATATCTGGTTAATAGGAAGCCAGCCTTCAAACCCATGCCATCCTCGTACCTAAGACCCTGTTCTTTCTGTAACTACATCAGATGCTTCTTTAGAAATTCTAGGTGTGAAAGCATGGGTCCCATGAAGAGAGCCTGGCTGGTAAGACATGTCTCCTTACGAAGTCTTCCATCATTGCTCTGCCTTCTTCATCTGCACAACTTCGGCAGAGTTGGCCTGCTCTAGGGGTTTACAATCTAGTCCAAGAGCCCCAGGCCAATAGTACCCCCTTCCCTTCAGGAATGCTAAAGCCTAAGCCACCTCTACACTTGTGGGATGTGTCTCTCATCTTGAGAGACAAACGTTCAGAGGCTAAGGAGGCTAGAAGTTGAGCACCTGTGGGGTTTATGGACCCTCTGTCATGTCTCTGCACTTCTTCTCTCTGGATCCCTAACTGCCACTACCTGGAATAGTCTACAAGAGCAAATCCCACAGTCAAGGGGCATGGGCAAATACGTTGGACTGCCCTGAAACTTCTAGTCATTAAATATTGTTCAGCAAAATGGACCTCTGATTGGAACTTGAAGATATTTTCTTTTCAGTTTATTTTATAATAATATTTGCTCTAGATGTAAAACCAATAAATGTAACAGTTTTAGGGTATTTCTAAATGAACATAGGCACTGAATCAAAGAGTAAGAAGTGAAAATACCTAGTGTGGATTGAAAACCTGCTCTGAGACAGGCACGCTTTCTGAAAGGCTCTGAAAGGTTAAGGAGTTTGGGCAAGGCCACCCAGTTAGAAAGTAGAAGAGTCCAGATCTAATGAGTCCAAAGCCCATGATTTGGGGCTACATCATGTTTCCTCCCTCAGTAGGGAGTCAGGAGAGCTGTGTTCTAATCCTGATTCTGCTGTAATCTAGCTGAGTGATGCTAATAAGCTCACATAACTTCTCCAAGTCTCAGTTTTTACATCGATAAATAGAAGGCTAGAATAATACAGGCCTCTTCTATCTCCTCCATTCACTGGATTTCCAGGTTATTGCTCTGTAAAAGATTTATTCTATTTTAGAGAAACAAATTATTTTGTCCATATGTTGTTGCTTTTAACTGCTATGACTGCTTCTCCTTGTCAAAGACATTTGCCTGGCAAAATGTTATGAGTGTGTAAGGCCCTGGCATTTTTCCCAGGTCTAGCACATAGAATTTCACTAATGAGTCGGTTGGGCCTCTGAAACCACAGGGCCATCTATCATATCATGCCAATTGTATTTGAACAGGGATAAAAATGGTCTCATGATTCTGGAGCAGGATTTGCCTGGAGAGAGCGTGGAATAGAGGGCTAAATGTACTGTGTTTAGAGTCAAGTGGGCATGGGTTCAAATCCCAACTCAGCCACTCTCTAGCCATGGAGCCAGGGCCAAGCCTCAGCTTAAGTGTCACTTTCTCAGAGAGGCCTTCTAGGGTTCCCCAGGATGGCTGAGTCCAGAACACTGCTTGCTCCCCATGGTAAAAGTCACCACCTTTAACTTTACATAGTGAACACCTAACACATACTTTGGAACCAATATTGAATGAAGGTTTGTTGATTAAAAAGTTACTTAATCTTTCTGACTCTCAGTCCATATTCCTCTGATGTGGGAAAAGTATAGAACAACATTGTTGTTGGGGAAAAATCATGTCATTGTGCTTATAAGTAGCAAAACACTGTCACGTTTGTTAGATATTATGATGACAATCTGAAATAAACTAGTTTGCAAAGAAAATCTCAGATTCAAGTGGGGCTTTTTCTAGTTTAAAACCTGCAGTTAGAAAAAGGTAGGAGGGGACTAAAGTTCACTAGAATCTCAGATGTGCCAGGCACTGTAGGGAATATTTGTTAATGTTCCTCCAAAAGAGGAACTGTGTGAATTTCCAGAGAGTAACCAGGTTCTGAGAAAACAAGATTTACTCTACCTTTTCATAGATTTTAGCAGGCCTCTTTTGCCTTTATCTCCTAAGTAGGAACTTTTGAGGCCATTACTGGTAGAAGGAAAAAGCTAGCAATGCTTATCTGTGTTCAGAACTAGAAAATGCCCTCTTCCGCTCCCTAGTTTGGCCCCATTGTTATTCAGGTGCTGCCTGTGAACAGACACCCACAGAAGGTGGAAAAGATGAATCTGCAGATTACTATAGGCAGATGCTCTTCTAGCTAAGGTGGCAAACCCTGCAGACCTGGGAGTACAAATAAGATATTATACCATGGTGGGGTGGCCACACCTTCCTTAAGTGTGACACCAGAGTGAGAAGTCAGAAGACCCAAACTGCATCCCAGGAGCTATTGCTTTCTGGGTCCTTGTCAGCCTCAGTCTTCTCACCTGTGAAATGGATCGCAGAGCAACCACATTCATTCATTCACTGAATGGGCCTTCAGTGAGCACGCGCTGCACTTCAGGGACTATGAAGGACACTGGAATACAGAGACTTGATCTAGACTACAAGTCCCTGCCATCAAGAAGTCACAGTCTAGTGAAGGAAAAAATCGTAAAAGCAAATAACGAATTTAGCCTAAAGTTTTAACATTCTTACCAAAATCTATGGAAAGTGCAATGTGACTATGGAGGAGAGAGAGACCGACTCACTCTTTCCATGGGTATAGATGTTTTCATTGAGGTGGAGATATTTGAGTGTGCCTTAAAATATGTGTTGGAATTTGTCCAGAGTAGCCACTTTAAATATTTATTTTATGAATGGATAAATGAATGAATGAACATTTGGAGCAGCATAATAAATTCATTGTTCCTGGAATGTATACGATTTAGAGAAGATGGCAGTTGAGATACAACCTGAGTAAAGCCTGGAATAAACTTATATATTAAAGTAAGTCGTTTTGACTTAATTGGGTTTTTCTAATCTAATTTTGCTTACCAATTGACTCTAGCTCCTGTTTGAATCCCAAAGTGCTTTTTATACATTTGAATATCCCCCATGTTTGAATAATAAACACAGGTTTAGTTGGGGAAGTTAACGACTTGAACTGATTATGATCGTAATCAATTAAGCAACAATGTTGTAAAAAGTGACAATTATACATTCATTTATTAGTCATTCACTCGTTTATGAAACACACATTTGTCAATAACCAATTTATTAATTCAACAAATATTTGTTAATTTCTTCTTGTGCCCCAGGCACTAGGCTAGGACTTAGGCATGTAGTGGTAAACAAAGCAAACATACTTTCTGCAGTTATGGAGTTTATAATCTGGTGGATAGAGAGACAATAGACAGGTAATGTTCAAAGCAGTATTTCAAATGGAAGTAAATACTACAAAGGAAAAGAATAATAGAAATTGATGACTAATCGAAATTAATTGGTTATAGAATTTGATAAACGTTCCCTCCTTCTGCAGCAGACACTGCGCATTGCCTGTCTTTTGGCCATGTCTCCTTTTTCATTGCTAAAGCCATCCCAGTTTGGTTTGGGACAACACTATATACACAACTCTAGAAGATTCACCATGGCTGCTCTATCTTAACCATGGTCAATTCACTCCGCGTTGCCAGATATTCATTTCCCGGCACCCCTTGCAGCTAAAGGTGATGATATGATAGAGCTCTTGCCATTGAGACGTAGATGAGGGCTTTAGGGGAGCCTCTAAGAAAGATTTTGCATCTTGGTAACAGAGATGACTATAAGAGGAAAGCTGCCCTTCCATTTTCTTCCTTTCTTGAGCACTTTGGTGGGAAGTTAAGATGTTTAGAGCTACAGCAGCCATAGCAGTCTTAAAATGATTGAAAGCAAGCAGTCTGAGGATAATAGAAAGGATAGAAAACCTTGGGACCTTAATAATATTTTTGCTGCACTAATCCTAGAATCAAATATCTCCAGACCTCCAGTGGTATGAGAAAATCAATGTTTTTTTTTAATCAAAGAATGTAAATGTTCTATTATTTGCAACTGAAAGCCACAAGACTATAGGCTTAATAGAGACAGGATTGTGTCTGTTTTGTTAAAAACAGACTTCCCAATGACTAGTAAAGTGACTGGCATATAAAAGCCACTTAATAAACACCTGTTTAATGAATGAAGAAAGGAAGAAAAAAGGAATTAAAGAATAATTGGAAGGTAGAGTGTTGTAGGAAAAGGAAATCTGAGACAGCCCATCATTCAATCAATCCTTTAAAGGTAGGACCAAGGAGTCACCTAGGGCAGTGGAGACCTTGCCAAGATAATTAACTCAGTCCTGGGTAATAGAGGTTTGTTAACTAACACAACCACAAAATCTACCTCACCAAAATTGCTACAGAGGCAGCATTCTTTCTCCTTAGGCCAATAATAGGATCAAAGATACTGTATTTCATCCCTTCAGTTTCTCTGTTTCACACTATATTTTCCTCAGATTCAGAGTTTTCCTACCTTATTTCTTTTTCCATATCATGACGTATAGTTAATACAAAGTCCTAACTAGTGCAATAAGAAAAGTCATACAGATTTAAAGGGAAAAAGTAAACCCATCTTAGTCACAGATGATATAATTGTGTATATTGAAAATCCAAAAGCATCTACAAACTATCAAAACCAATAATAGAATTTAGCAAGCTCACTGGATTAAAAAGTTAATATTCAAAAATTAATTATAACATATATGTTACATTTAATTTATATTCTCATATATGTATATGAGGATCTCTTGTATTCTGTGTGTGACTTTGCTGTGACCTAAAACTTCTTTGGAAACAAAATGAAAAATAGTGAGACACTGGGGAGTGAGAGGGGGAAGGTGCCATGATACAGACTGGACACCAGATATTGCAGTGATAAAAGGCAAAATGTCAAAAAATAAAAAATAAAAATTTTAATTTTTAAAAATTTTTTCATTTTTTAAATATCCCAATCTTCTAATTTTATTTTATTTTTAGTTTTTTTAAGTTTTCATGTATTTTATCTCTTACATTTAAACTTATCATTATTATTTCATTTTCCTATTAATTATATTTGGCTATTGTATTGGCTTCATCTTTAAGGAAGCTTTGGATCACAGAAGGGTTACAACTGGAGTAGGAGAGGATTGTTGGTGGAGGGTGTCAGGGATGGGGGGTGCATGGGAGGAAGTTCACCTGAACATATATACAAGGTATATAAAATTGTTCAAATATTCATGGGGCATTGTCACAGTGGGTGGTGAATCACTCAATAAATGAGAGAATACTGAATTCCCATCCTGCAGAGCTCTGCCACATTCTCCAAGGGAGCAGCAACAGCCCCCCAAGTGCAGGGGCAGTGTCTGGCAAAGGAGGATGATCCACTGATGGGCCCTTGTTATTGATGACTAGCCTTATGAGTCTTTGCTCTTGAAATTGAAACTTAGCCTATTGT
>JAQZBX010003403.1:0-23502 GCA_029593785.1 Cabassous unicinctus
TAATATTAATTATATAATTATATTATAATAATATAATAATAAATATGTAATAAAATATACTTAAATAAATAATAGGGTGGGTTGGGCAAAACATACATCAAATGTAAGATATGGACTATTGTTAGTAGTAAGATATTAACAATATTCTTTCATAATTTGTAGCAAATATCTCACAATAATGCAAGGTGTTGGTGGTGGGTAGATATATGTGACCTCTGTATGATGTTATGCATGTTTGTTTTGTAAGTTCACAACTTTTACTATGTACTTATTGTTTACGTATATTCATGTATGAATGATATGCCTCAATAAAATTTAAAAACATTAATATGGAATAGTGGGTTAACTCTCAAGTTAATGACTTTTCTAGGTTCAAATCTCCCTCCAACATGAATTCATTGACTTCCTGTATCCATGGATCTTCACTTTTGTATTATTTGGCAAAGGAATAATTTAATATTTTTATTGTTTATATGTAACTAATATATAGCTCTTCCGCTGCACTGACCCTGTTGTTTGGAGGAAGACAAGAATTGTCTTTTAAGTACACATAATTGGATCCCCAGAACATAATGTCACACCTGGAACATATCATTTTTCTGAAAATATTTTTTGAATGAACAGCAAGTCAAGTAATGAGTAGTAGTTAGTAACAATTGGTAGCATTTTTATGCAGGTGTGTATTTACTGAAAATTACATAAACACATTATATATAGTAAATCATTTATCTTCATAACAACTGTAAGAGTTTGTTCCATTATCACCAATAATCATTATTGAAGGAAAAGAGGCACATCAGCTGTAAGGACTATACTCAAGTCCACCTAGCTCTTAATATTGATAGCGGGATTCAAACGTAAACTTCCTGGCTATAGAGTCCCTTTTTTAAGCACTTTACTATATAGAATGGAAAAACAACCTGATCTATTTACTTTGCTAATCACATTATCAGGCCTCCAGATAATGATATATGAAGGGGTAAGAGACATTATATTATCCATGATAGAAATAAGTGAGAAAAAGGAATCTATGTAGGAAGTAAAGTGTTTAGAAATTAGTTTCCACTGCTTTTGAAAAATCATTCAAATGGTTGATAAATGTGGAATTTGCAGTTTTTAAGCCTGATTGATCAATACTGAAGACATCCAAAAAAAGAACTGGAATAACTATTATAATAATATTTATTATTAGAAGAAGTTAGAGGATGAGGGAGAGGAATGAGGGTTGTAAAAGGAAAATATGATTCTACTATGATTCTACAATGATTCTGAGGTTACATTACATTTTAAAATCCAATACTGGAATATCCAATAGATATTGTACTGGCAAGTATGGAGTCATCAATAAGGGAGATATTTGAAGCTGTAGCAGTGAATAAAACTTAAAAAGAAAAATAGAACATAAACTACTACCTTAGGGCATAAAAATCTTCAAAGAACATTTTGTCAAACCTGACAATTTAAAAAAGCCAATAATATATTAAAAAACCACATAACCCTTACTGAGCCCACCAAAAGATGAGGTTGGAATCATCTAAGAGTTTGAATACCAAGGACAGTCAAGTCTCTTAAAGAGAAGATGGAACAAATGAACTGTTTCACTTTTGATAGAGTGTGGAAGAATGATGTGGCCACTGTAGAAGTAGATAGGGAGAATACATAAAATTTCACAGAATTATTAAAGCTAAGTGTTCGTTACAATGCCAACTGGGGAAAGCAGTGAGCGCAACAATCAAGGGGTTTGCATTCACTCTCATTCACTTTCTGTAGGTCTCTACCAAGTGCTCATGAGGAAGACTGCAGGTTGAGAGAACATCAGAAAAGGTCACTTTGCAACACACAAATACCAATTCTCCTCCTCCTCCCTTCATATTACATGAGGAACTGCTATTATTTTATCAATTGTAACTTTCTTCTTACTTTAGTTTGCCTAAAGATAGATAAAATTTATTGAGATACCCATTCATGGAATTGCATCTGCTTCCTAACAACATTCAATTGAATAGCAAAACTTGAATTCTTTATACTCTCTCCCTAATTAACCAAACAGAGCCAACATCCTGTAATTGGCTCTTTCTAAAACAGTCTTATTTATGAACTGCACATTTTCCCATGGCATGTGTTCTTCCTTACTGCAATGAAAAACCATTTTGTTAAACCACAGGTGTTACTGTTTTTTCTGACTAAAGGTCTTTGATATTTACTAGGTTATAATATCTAATGGGGAGGATAAACAACATGCATGGATACATGAGGAATTGCACCAAAAATGGAATCTATTAGACAGTATTCAATGAAATAAAAGGAATGGAACTTATATAAAGAACACACACACAACACATACAATACAAGACACAAAGAACTTCTATCAACAGTATCATTGACAGTTTCATTACAGATAAGAAAAATCAATGTCCTTGATGGCAAACCAAAAGGAATTAACCAAATAGAAAAAAAGTTAAAGAAAAACTAAACTGCTGAGGAATAGTATCCACGAGCTGTGGTATAATATCAAACAATATGTTATATACATAACTTGAGTAATACAACAAGACTATAAATAGAGTGAATAAGAAGAAATATTTAAGGTGATAATGACCAACATTTTTCTGAAAATAAGGAAAGACGTCAACCTAATGTCCATGAATGTTTAAGATTCCAGTAAGTTTAAATGCAAAAGGAAATGAATTTAACAAATAAAACACATCCATGCTCTTTGGTCTTACACCTGAATATAAAGACTAGTAGAAAATTATGAAGGCAGTCAGAGGATAATACATATAACATATGGAAGAAAAGCCATGAGAAGTACACTAGACAGTATAAAAAATGACCCCAAACTGAATAAAATGGAGATAAAATATTAAAATATGTAGAAATAATAATGGCATTTACAGTATTCAAAATCCATTAAAACAACTTTCAAAAAACAAAGAAAATAAGGACTTTGTAAGGAAAATTAACACAGAGACACTTATTGAAATAATTTATAGCAAGCCAAATTGTACTTCAAAAATTTTCTTGGAAGAACGAGTATTATAACAGAAAATTGTGACTACTCAAAGAATTAATAATGTATAAATATAAACCTGAAGATAAATATAAAATAAATATAGTTTTTTTTTTTTTAATTCAAATGCTTTAAAATTATTTGCCTAAAAGAAATCTTTTTTGATGCCTTGCAGGGCTTGAGTCAAATATAAAAATACATTTTGTGACAAAAATTACACAAACATTGGGAAAGATAAATTAGATTTCTTCTACTCTAAGCCAAACAATTCTTAGAGCAATGACTGTGAAAGGAAAAAGACAAAATAGACAAATAAGGGATGAAAAAAAGGTTAACACTATTATCACCTATAAATATTAAAGGGATCATAGTAAAATGTTATAAATATCTTTGGCTGTTAACGATCGTAATTTGAATGAAGTGTACTATTCCTTAAAGATGCTCACAGCAAAAAAAAACGAATAAAATGAACAACCCTATAGCTATTCATATAATTGGATTTTTCCTTAAAAACTTTTCACACAACAAAAGTGTGGGAATTCTATTCACAATGTGAAAATGTCACTCTTCCTTCAAACTGAAATATGGACAGAGTGCTATGAGATACTTCTTCAGCCATGCAGAAATGGACAATTGGGAGATACTACAGCAACAACATAGAAGAAACCTTGGTCCCAGATTACCTCATGGAAAAGAGCCACCCACAAGCCTAGTAAAGTCTGCTTGTTGTGTCAAAGGATGATATTTTCCCCTTTGTTGAGTCACACTGTTTCTGAAGCACTTTCTTAGACAAGGACAAGCAGTGCCTGACTAATAAGGTTCTCTCCACATCTCAATCACATCACCTGTTAAATGTTACCTTCCTTTACATTATATTTCTTTCTGCAAGAGGATGATACATGTATGTTTTCATAAATCTAGCTGGCATTGCCAAAGTCATAATGTTTCAGAGGCTCGAGAGAATGAGTGCTAGTGGTAAATCCCTCTCAATGACCCCTATTTTTTTTTTCAAATGCTAATCTTTTTTTAATATATATATTTGAAAGATGATTAGATTACAAACATATTACACAAAAATTACAGGAATTCCCATATTCCCCAACTCCCACACCTCCCACAACCTCCCACATAAACATGTTTCATTAGTGTAGCACATCATCTGCAATGGATATACACATCCTGGGGCTTTGACACAAGCATGGACCATAGTTCACATTGTAGAGCACGCACTTCCACAGTTCTGCATGTTATATGGTGGTATAAAATGGCTTATATCTGTTGTTATAATGTCACTCAGGATAATTCCCAAGTCCCAAAAAAGTGCCTGTATTACAACTGCTTTTCCCTCTTCCTGCCCCGAAAGTGTCCAGTGGCCACTGGTTCCACATCATTGTTGCAATTTCTTCCATTGCTTGAATCACAATATGTCTACAACAGAATACCAGTAAGTCCAATCTAGTCCATAGCTCTTCCCCCAATCCTGAGGAGTTTGGGATGGTGATATCCACTCTACCTCCAAGTGAGAGGGGGCTTTTATCCCATGGATACAGTGGATGGAATTATCCTGCCTGCAGCTGAAGACGCTCTCCATGCCCTGGGATGGTCATTGTCCATCATCATCTCCTCACCAGGTGCCTTGGGTGAGTCCATTGAGCTGTAGAGTAGGAGTTGCAGCTCCACTGAGATTCCAGGCACACCTGGCACATGGGCAGGCCAAAGGCTCCAGTCTCTGGAAGTATACCTACAAACTCCAGCACCAAATATAGGTTTGAATAGAAGGAACTGATGGACCATGTGCAGGGAGGACTTACTTGAGTCCAACTCTGTCACTCTCAGGAGCACAGATTCCAAAGTATAGCCTAATGATAAGGCATCAATCTCTGGAGCTTTCCCCCCTCATGTAGGACCTGGGTGTCTCCCGAGCCCTCAGGAGCCCCTCTGTTTGCGGTGATATCCACTTTGGTGTTCTATGAGATCCTACTGAGGTGTGCATAAGCATTACCTCTGGCATGACCTCCCGACTCTCTTTGAAGTCTCCTAGCCATATGAACTCATTTGTCTTTACCTTTTCCACCTTTGATTCAAGGCCTTTTTCCAGTCGTATTGCCAGTTGGCACTTGGTAGCAATCCCTCATTGCCAGAGAGACTCATCCCCCAGAGTCATGTCCTATGCTGGGGGGATGGTAATGCATTCATATGCTGAGTTTGGGTTAGAAAGAGGCCACATTTGAGTAACAAAGAGGCTCTCAGGTGGCAACCTTTAGGCACCCCATAACATTAGGCTAAGTTTCAACTATGAGAGCAAAGACTCATATGGCTAGTCATCAATAAGATGAATCCATTAGTGGACCATCCTCCTTTGCCAGACACTGCACCTGCACTTGGAGGACTGTTGCTGCTCCCTTGGAGAATGTGACAGAGCCCTCCAGGCTGGGAATTCAGTATTCTCTCATTTATTAAGTGATTCTCACCCACTGTGACCATGCTCCACACCTTGATCATTTGAACAAGTATACATCTTTCATGTATATTCAGATTAACTTCCTCCCATGAAACCCCCATCCCAGACACCCCCCACCAATGATCCTCTGCTGCCCCCATTGTAACCCTTCTGTGATCCAAACCTTCCTTAAAGATGAAGCCCATATAATAGCCAAATACAATTAATCAGAAAATGTAATATTAATGATGTTTAAATGTAAGAGACAAAATACATGGAAACTTAAAAAAAAACACTAAAGATAAAATAAAATTAAAGGATTGGGATAGTCAAAAAATGGGAAAGAACAAAAAACTTAAATTTTTTAAAAACATTTTTCCTTTTATCACTGCATTATCAGGTGTCCAGTCTATACCGTGGCACCTTCCCCCTCTCACTCCCCAGTGTCTCCCAAATTTTCATTTAATTTTCAAAGAAGTTTTAGGTCACAACAAAGTCACACACAGAATACTAGAGACTGTCATATACCCAACCTCCTCCCCCTTTCCTCACCCCATATTAAAACCTTTTTGTACATCTTTGGGAGCATTGTTATAACTGTTTACAGATAGTGAAACATAGCTACTAAACATTGTCAATGGTTTACAGTATAGTTTACAATTTAGACGGTACAATTTAATAATTTTTGATGATATATATCATGTCCTGTGTCCAATCACTGTAAGGTAATGAAGAACATTTCCCCTGACCACTAAATACCCCTTGTTTGATCTATTCTGTTCCTCCCTCCCCATCCCCTTGGGGCACATGATATCCCCCTGTCTTGACTCATTGGATGACAAGATTCATTGTTACATGCAATAAGAGGTTTTGACACGCAGATTGTCCTCCCCTATTAGGATCCACCCTTGCTCAAAAGAGATGCCCACCTTTCTGTTTCTGGGTGAATTGGTCCTCCCAAAGATGGGGGTCCATCTCCTTTCCACTCACTGTTTGTTTCTCCACTCACCAACACAACACGTTATGATAGGATGAACTCTCACACACTCCCCAGAAGCCTACTCCAGATGTGACCTTCTTGAATGTCCCCCCCAACCAACACCCTAAACCAATGACACTACTTTGTCATTTTGCCATAAAAGCATTCCCATTTCTGCACTTTTAACATCATACCCACAAATCCTGTGTTCACCTGGTCCCTCTCCCATCTCTCCCCCCAGTATCCTGGGTATTCTAAACCACCCTTACTAACCTACCTACCTGTCAACCCTGCACCACCAAACCCAGTAATATCAATACCAACTTTTCCTATTCTTAAATATGCAACTATACTCTGTCACTTTACCACAGATTATGTCCGTATGGGTGATGGCTGACAGCCTTCTTTTCTCTTTCTGTCTCATTAACCTATCTTTCAGACAATGGTTCTCAGAGACTGCTAACTTTCCTCAATTCAAATCAGTGAGGTCATGTACTTTCAATGCCTGGCTTGCTTCACTCAACATAAGGTCTTCAAGATTCATCCATGTTATTCCGTGTGCTAGTACTTTATTCCTTCTTACAGCTGAGTAATATTCCATTGTATGTGTATATACCAAATTTTGTTTATCCATTCATCTGTTGATGGGCACTGGAGTTGATTCCAACTTTTAGCAATAGGGAAAAATGCCACTATGAATATTGGTGTGCATGTATCTGTTTCTTTCATTGCTTTCAATTCTTCTGGGTATATACCCAGCAGTGGAATAACTGGATCATACAGAAGATCTATTGTTAGATTTTGTGGAACAGCCAACCTGTCCTCCACAGTAGCTGGACAATTTCACAATCCCACCAGCAGTGGATGAGGGTTCCCATTCCTCCACATCCTCTCCAACACTTATAGTCTGTTGTTTTTTTTAATAGCCGCCATTCTAATGGGTGTAAGATGGTATCTCATTGTAGTTTTGATTTGCATTGCCCCAATAGCTAGCAATGTCGAGTAATTTTTCATATGCTTTTTAGCCATTTGTATTTCTTCCTTGAAGAAGTGTCTTTTCAGGTCACTTGCCCATTTATTAAATGGGTTGTTTGTTCTTTTATTTTTGTGGTGTAGGATTTCTTTATATATGCAGGATATTAGGCTCCTATCAGATATATGGTTGCCAAATATTTTCCCCCATTGGATAGGCTGCCTTTTTATTTTCTTGATAATGTCCTTTGAGGAGCAGATGTTTTTAATTTTGAGGAGATTCCATTTATCTATTTTTTTCTTTTGCTGCTCATGCTTTGGGTGTGAAGTTCATGAAAACATTTCCTATTACAAGGTCCTGTAGATGCTTTCCTACATTTTCTTCCAAGGTCTTTATGGTCTTGGATCTTATATTTACATCTTTGATCCATGTTTAGTTGATGTGAGATGGTGTTCCTCTCTCATTCTTTTGGATATGTATATGCAGTTCTCCAAGCACCACTTGTTAAAGAGGTCATTCTCTCCCAACTGAGTGGGCTTGGTGGTTATGTCGAATATCAGATGACTGTATATGTGAGGATCTATATCAGAACTCTCATTTTGGTTCCACTGGTCAGTATGTCTATCCTTGAGCCAGTACCATGCAGCTTTGAGCATGTAGCTTTGTAGTATGTTTTAAAGTCAGGTAGTGTGGTACCTCCAACTTCATTTTTCTTTTTCAATATGTCTTTGGGAATTTGGGGCCTCTTACCTTTCCAAATATATTTTGTAGTGAGTTTTTCCAGTTCCTTAAAAAATACAATGTTGATTTTTACTGGGATTGCATTAAATCTGTAGATTAGTTTGGGTAGGATAGACATATTGATTATGTTTAATCTTCCTATCCATGAACAGGGAATATTCTTCCATTTATTTATGTCTTCTTTGATTTCATTTAACAGTGTTTTGTAGTTCTCTGTATATAAGTCCTTTGCATCTTTAAATTTATCCCTAGGTATTTGATTTTTTTAGTTCTTAGTGTAAACAGTATTTTTTTCTTGATTTCCTCCTCAGTTTGCTCATTATTGGTGGACAAAAATGCTACTGATTTTTGAGCATTGATCTTATAGCCTGAGACTTTACTGAACTCCTTTATAATTTCTAGAAAATTTTTTTAGATTTCTCAAGGCTTTCTATGTATATGATAATCTCATCTGCAAATAATGAAATTTTTACTTCTTCTTTTCCAATTTGGATGCCTTTTATATATTTTCCTTGCCTCAGTGCTCGAGCAAGTACTTCTAAGAGAACGTCAAATAGGAGTGGTGATAGTGGGCATCCTTGCCTTGTTCCTGACTTAAGACGGAAGACTTTTAAGATATCACCATTGAAGGTGATGTTAGCTTTGGGTTTTTCAGGTATAACCTTTATCATATTCAGAAAGTTTCCTTCTATTCCTATTTTTTGCAGTGTTTTGTAAGGAAAGGATGCTGTATTTTGTCAAATGCTTATACTGCAGCTATAGAGATGATCATGTGTTTTTTTTCTTTCAATCTGTTTATGCGGTGTATTACATTGATGGATTTTCTTCTATTGAGCCATCCTTGCACACCCAGGATGAAATACACTTGGTTATGGTGTATAATTCTTTTGAAATGTTTCTGAATATGATTAGCAAGTATTTTGTGGAGGAATTTAGCATCCAGGTTCATTAGAGAAATTGGTCTGTAATTTTCCTTTCTTGTGGTATCTTTGTTTGGCTTTGGTGTTAGGGTAATGTTGCATCATAGAATGAGTTAGGCAATATTCCTTCTACTTGTATTTTTTGGAAGGTCTTAAGAAGGATCGGTGTTAGCTCTTTCCAGAATGTTTGGTAATATTCAGCTGTGAAGTCATCTGGTCCTGGGCTTTTTTTAGTTGCGAGGTTTTTGATGACTGAGTCTATCTCTTTACTTGTAATTGGACTGTTGACTTTTGTCAATGTAGGCTGTTTCAGAGTTTCTAAGAATTTGTCCATTTCCTCTAAGTTATCATTCTTGTTGGTGTATATTTTTCAAAGTATCTTCTTATGATACTCATTATTTCTGTGGGGTCAGGGGGGCTATGCCCTTCTTCATTCCTTATTTTGTGTATTTGCATCTGTTCTCTCTTTTTCTTTGTTAGTCTGGCTAAGGGTTTTTCAATTTTATTGATCTTCTCAAAGAACAAGCTTTTGGTTTTATTTTTTCTAGTGCTTTCTTATTTTCTATATCATTTATTTCTGTTCTAATCTTTGTTATTTCCCTCTTTCTGCTTCTTTTAGTTTTACTTTGTTGTTGTTTTAGACATTCCTCCAGGTGTGTAGTTATGTTCAATTTTAACTCTATCTTCTTTTTTAATATATATATTTTTGGTATAAACTTCCTTCTTAGGACAGCTTTGGCAGCATCCCATAGGTTTTGATATGTTGTGCTGTCATTTTCATTCGTTTCAAGGTAGTTACTGATTTCTTTTGAGATTTCCTCCTTGACCCACTGTTTGCCTAAGAGTGTGTTGTTTAACTTCCATATTTTTGTGCCCAATCTGGTTCTCTGCCCCTTAGTGATTTCCAATTTCATTCCATTGTGGCAAGAGAAATTATTTTGTATAATCTCAATCTTTCTGAATTCATTGAGAGTTGTTCTGTGGCCTAGCATGTGGTCTATCTTGTAGTATGATCCATGTGCACTCAAGAAGAATATAAATACTGCTGTGTTTTTGTGTAATGTTCTGTATATGTCTATTAGGTCCAGGTCCTCTAAAGTATTATTCAGAGTCTTTGTTTCTTTATTGATTCTCTGTCTAGATGTTCTGTCTACTGGTGATAATGGTGTGATAAAGTCCCTCACTGTATTTGGAGAGACATTTATTTTTCCACTTAGTTTTTCCACTGTTTGCCTCATGTATTTTCAGGCACCCCAATTAGGTTCATAAATGTTTATGATTATTCTCTCTTCTTGAGAGATTACCACTTTTACTAATATATAGTGTCCATCTTTGTCTCTTACAATAGTTTTGCTTTTAAAGTACATTTTGTCTGATATTAAGATAGCTACTTGTGCCCTTTTGTGACTACTGTTTGCTTGTATAATTTTTTTTCCAGTCATTCATTTTCAGCCTCCTTGAATCCCTGGGTTTAAGGTTGGTTTCTTGTAGAAAGCATATAGATGGATCATATTTCCTTATCCATTCTGCTAATCTGTGTCTCTTGAATGGTGAGTTTAATCCATTAATATTCAGTATTATTATTCGCTATGAATTTCTTACTTCAGCCATATTTTGTTTGTGTTAATGTATGTCATATGCTGTTTTAATTTCCCTTTTTGTCTTTTTAGCTGTTCTTACACTCTCATCCAACTCTCTTTCCCCTGTTTTTTCCTTCCAACTTATAGAACTTCCTTTAGTATTTATTGAAGTGCAGGTTTCTTATTGGCATACTCTCTTAATTTCTGTTTATCTGTGAATATTTTGAACTCTCCATCATTTTTGAATATCAGTTTTGCTGTATAGAGAATTTGTGGCTGTAAATTTTTTTTTTTTAGTACTTTGACTATGTCATACCACTGTCTTCTTGTCTCCATGTTTTCAAGATGAGAAATCAGCACTTAATCTTATTGTGCTTCCCTTATATGTGATTGTCTTCTTTTCTATTGCTGACTTGAGTATTTTCTCTTTGTCTTGAGCATTGGACATTTTAACAAATATATGTCTTGGAGTTGGCCTGTTAGGATTTACACTGTTTGGGGTGTGATGTGCTTCCTGGACCTCACATGCATCTCTCTCAATAGGGTTGGGAAGTTTTCAGCCATTATTTCCTTCAACATTCCTTCTGTTCCCTTTCCCTTCTCTTCTCCTTCTGGGATGCCTATAATGCATATGTTTGTGTGTCGTGCATTGTCGGTTAAATCCTTGTGTCCCTAGTGGATTTTTTTCTATCTTTTTGTCTATTTTTTTCTACTATCTGTTTGATTTCAGATGTATCGTCTTCCACATCACTAATTCTTACTTCTGCCTGTTGAAATCTGCTGGTATGTGAATCCAGCATCTTTTTGATTTCTTACATTGTGCCATTGATCACCACCGTATCTTTTATCTTTTTATGTATGTTTACAATTTCTTCAAGATGTTCTCCCAGTGTCTTCTTAATATCCTTAATCTCTTCCTTCACTTCATTAAGTTGGTTCATGATATTTGTTTGGAAAACTTTGATTAGTTGTTCAATGTTCTTCCTTCTTCTTGGTTTTTAGTTTGCTCATTGGACTATTCCATGTCTTCCAGTTTCTCAGTGTGGTTTGTAATTTTTCTTACCCTCTAGTCATCATTTTATCTTGATGGGTTTATTCAGTTGTTTAACTTCTCTCTTTCCTCTAGAGTTTTATTTAGCTGGTGGTTCTGTGTGTGTGTTAAGTTTTCTCTTTTACACTTTGTTTTTCTTATTTTATTTCCTTGCTTCTTTCTATGTTCCCTTGAAGGCAAAATATTAGTGCCAGAGGAATTGAAAGATGTGAGAAATGAAGAAGGATAATAGAAATATTGATAAAAGTTAGAAGGGGGCTGTATAAGTCTTATTAAAATGAATATTTAACTCACATAGGCAGTGTAGAGTAATAGGAAAAAAATGTGGAGTACCTACAATGGACTGGGAAACCAAATACAGGAAAATATAAATAATGATTTAGAAGGCCAGAATCATGAGGAGAGAGAGAAAGGGTAAAGAAAGGGCTGAAAGGAAAAAGTTAATAATAATAATAAAAGAAAAAAACAGAATAGATATAGTAGTAATTGACACCCTTGAAGTTGCGGGCTAATGAAAGAAGGTGATATGTAAGAACCACAACAGAAAGCAGAACGTAGAAGGATGAAGGACAGAAAAGAGATAGCTTTGGAAGACAAAATCAGTATAGACAGAGAATGGGAAATCACGGAAGAAGAAGCACAGCAAAGAAGAGACAAGCTAGCAGCACCTAATTTTAAAAAAGAAAAGAAAAATGAAGGGGGTGGGGAGGAAAGAGGAAAGAAAAGCAAGAGACAGCAAATAAACAAAGAAAAACCAAACAACCACACAAGCAAGCAGTCAAACAAAGCTAAGGAAAAACAGTGTTCTCTCTTGGGCCCTTGTGGAAACTCTCAGCCTGCTTGTGTTCATCAATCAATTGCCCTGCAAGGTTCTATCTGCAGGTTTTGAAGCAGATTTTAGCAATTAAACTAAGTTAAAAAAAATCTGTTTTTTTTTTTTTTTAAGAGACAGTCTTCTTTTTTTTTTTTTTTTGGCAAAATCAGGGACCCAAAAGAAGGCCTTTCCTAGATAACCCCCTTCACCAAAGGGATCTTAAATAGGTTCGGTTCATGGAAAATAATCAAGCACTTCCCACTTCCTGGCCTCTGCAGTGGAGCTGAAGCTCTGATGTTTGTCAGGGCAGAATGATAAAATTGGCTCGCTCGGCGTCCTCTGGAGCCAAGCCTCAGTATCACTGCGCTGTTAGGTAAATCAGGCTTCCTCAGCAGATTTGCCTCTCCCCTCAGCCTGGTACCGTTTCAAGCCAGCTTATTTGCTCTTCAAAGCTATGAGAGGTTCCAGGCAACCAAACCCCTCTCCACCCTCTGTCAGAACTCTCCCACTCTTGGAGAATGCCCCCTTTCACCGGGTTGCCAGCGGGAGTCAGGGTGTGTCCCTGGGCAGCTAGGAAGATCAATCTTCTTCAGCAGATTCGCCAGTCCCCTCAGCCTAATGCCACTTCAAGCCACGTATTTTGTTCCCCAAAGCGACAAGAGTTCCAGGTAGCCAAATCCACAGAAAGAAAACCCCCCTCAACCTTCTGCCAGAACCCTCCCACTCTCAGAGAAAGCTCCCTCTCACCTGGTTGCCGGCAGGAGTCGTGGTTCATCCCAGCCTTAACCCTCTGCTAGAACCCTCCCACCTTCAGAGAACACTCCCACTCACCAGGGTGCCAGCAGGAGTCGAGGTTCTTCCCAGCCTTTTTCCCTGAGGGTGGGGGTCAGCCATCTGTGTGGACTTCCACAGGCAGGGGAAAGACTCACAAATCTTTCTTGAGCAATCCACCTCACTGCCCAGCTCCCTCCAGATCTACATCCCCGAGGTTCTTGCCAGGTGCACCCCCAGCACAGACCCCTCAGGCAGAATCCTGTCCCCAGTCATCCATCCTTCCATAGTGAGTTAGTGATTGCTCTCCTAAACCAATGCCATCTTGCCCACCACTTTCCTTTTTTTATATTTTAAAACTATAATAAAGCAATTATTCTACTTTTTCTCTAATAAGAATAGTTTAATTTTGTAGAAAAACAGATCATAGGGTGGGGATAAAGAAAGTGTGCTCTAAATTCAGTCTCTCTGGATTAAAATAAGAACTTGTCTTTGAAGCCATTCACTGACCATGCACAAATTCTGGAATTTCTGTGACTCACCCTCATCATCTGTAAAATTCATCCCTTCACATATATTTATGAGGCAATGTACTTGGTGCTGGGGATCCAGCATTGAACAAAGTAGGTAAAAAACCTGTGCTCATAGAGTTTTTATTGCATAGGAAAACAGAGAAGAACTAAAAGTCATAAGTAAAGTAAATAGAATATTAGATGAGGTAACTGCTATGGAAAAGAAATGCAGCAGGGAAGAGGAATGGGGTATTTGCAATTTTAAACAGGGTGGTAAGGGATGGTCTGTTGAGAAAGATAATGACAAATGATTCATACAGTTATATGGACTAAGAGATTTCAAGAAAAAGAAAAAATGAACAAAGTCCAGATCTTATCAGGAAAACGGTTTATAAAGAAGTGTGAAGAGGCCAGGGTGGCCTGTCTGAAGTGAGCATGATAGACTCAGTGATAAAAGATGACTGGATAGGAGTAAAGGGGAGGGGCAAGACCATTAGTGATATTGAGGGTCTTGTAAAAATTCTAAATTTTACATGTAGTGTGATGGGAAATCTTGTAGGTTTCCTGAAAAATATGTGACATGATTCAACTTGCTTTTTTATTAGCATCACTCTGATACTGATTGTACATCCATTAAGATTACGCTCAAGGGGATAAGGCAGAAAACAAATCTAACAATATTTGACAATAATTTAAATACTGAGATAAGGATAGCCAAGGTGGTGGCAGAAGAGGTATTGAGATGTAGTCACACTCCAAACATATTCTGTCGATAGAATCAATATGGTATGCTGATGAACTGGATGTGAAGAATGTGACATAGAGAAAATTCCAGGATGATTCCTAAGTCTTTGAACAAGTAGGAGGATGGCATTCATTAGTTGAGATTAAATTTTAGGTATTTCAAGTACCTATCTAAGAGTTATCTTGTGAAGATAAACCAGGTTAATTATACATCTCAAATCCTTTGAATTTTGTCTGGCTCTCAAAAGGTGCTTAATAAATATGATTTATTTTTAACAATATTATATAAAATAAATCATTTTGTAAACTAAAATTATTGTTAATATTTTATTGTACTCTATTCCAGTCTTATTTCCTTCATAATTATTTAAATAATTGGGCTTTTACATGAACAGAATTGTAACATATCAACAAGAACAAAAGAATTTCAAATATGGTGAAAGGGGAAGATTTTAGTTTGTGTAGATATTGCTAGAATTAAAAAAAATAAAGGTGTTGAACACAAACATTTAAAATTAATATAAAGCATGCACTATAATTAATAACACAATTAAAATAATGTTCCCACACTAATTACCACACTAATGCAAAGTATTATTAATGGGTGTTTATTGGAGCTCTGCCATGCATGCATAATTTTTCTCTAAAGCTTCAACTTCTCTAGTAAAAATAAACAAATATGAATATATATAATATAAGCAAGCAAGCGTTGGGAACTTCTGAGAGAAAAAAAATACTTCAGACATTTTACATAAACTATGATATACACTGATATGAAAGGGGTTTAAGAGTGAAAATGTAGAATTGTGTTTTTATATTGCTCAAAGCTTATACTACACATATATAATTACAACATAACTGCTCACTATTAATTAAGCATTTCCTACACTTATCATTTTCTACATGAGTATAAAATCTTTTGACCATCTTTGCCAACTAATATCAAGAAAACGCACATAAATGAAAACAAGGCCAGCACAGTTAATAAAGACCAGAAAATGTAGAGCCAAAAATATGAGAGTAAACACAATGCATAAACAAGATGAAAGATTAGTTGAAAAGTATATTATTATCATATAAATGTTCATTAACGACTTCTCTCATTGCAAACAGCACAAAAATAGTTTACTGAGTGTATTAATATTATAGACCACATATGCATATTAATTTTCAAAAGATATGAGGTATTTTTAACTTGCAAATTTGGAATTAAATTTCTTCCAAAAATTGAAATTCAAAATGTGTACATTGCTGATACATTCTGATCTCACAAACTCTATATTGCTATTTCAACAAATCCTGGCATTGCTGATATTAGACCTAAATGACATGTATATGGATTTGGATATTCTTCTAATAATAACTTAATTTTATTTTATCAAAACCAAAACAATCTCACTTTGGCAACAACACTTATTGTGTGAGCCAAAGCTGAAAAAAAAATTTCCAGCATTAACGTATAAAAAACAAAATTTTTTCACTAATACAATATGTAAACCATATAAGGGTCCCAAAATTACTCTGATATATTAGTTTTCCTTGAGATAAGTTATTTTGAAGTTTTGTGCATGCATTTTTATTTTATTCTGATATAAAATAAAACAACCCCAAATTTTTCTTCAGGTCCTAGTCAAATGGAAAGTTGCCCTGATATTAGGTCTCATAAATATACCAAGGAGCTTCTACAAACAAAACAGAGCACAGTATCCCATTCCTTTCCCCCTAATAATGCCACAACACCTCTTATGTTGAGCTGGCTGATAATGTAACATGCAGCTGTCTCTGGGAACCATTCCCAAAGCAGATTGCTGGGCCTGTTTCCAAGGATTAATGTGTCGATGTTAAGTTTGAACCAAAGAGTTCTTTCTTTCTTAGAAGCCACATAATTTTGCCAACAATTTTTTGGTATCCTTTTGTGGTTCTCTAATATTTGCCTGGGAAATAAATAAGGCATTTTTTTAGAGAAATAATTAATTATTCTGTGGCTGAAACATCACATCATTAACCACTAGGATGCAATAGCACATTATTCACTATGAAAATTTATTGCTTAAAAGTGTAACAATATTAAGGCAATAAACATTGTTCAAAATGTAAAAATTAGAATACAGCAAAATTCAAAGAAAATGAAAATCATTCATAACTCCTATTACTCTTGACATGTAATTGCTTCCAAGTATTTTCCTTTGGGCATAGAAGGGAAATAATAAATAAATAATTATTTATATATATAATTGTTTACATAATTTTTATCATGCTATATTTTCAATAACATATGGATTTTATCACTAAATATGTATATGATATTATAGTGTTATATTACACTTTTGTAAAACCCACAATTTCATGTATTTTGCATTGGCTGGTGGAGCTTAACTACTTTCTTTTTGGCAGTGTGTACCAGCTGATGAATGGGCCTTTTTGAGGCATCACAAAAAAAAATGTGTAATTTCTTCTTTCATGTTTGATAGTCTGAAATAAGTCAAAGACACAGAAGATATATTGTTATATGCATCCACACAAAAAGTTGTAAATTGTTTTACCTTTTAGTGATATTTGCTTATATTTTATTAAAATAAGAAAGAAAAGAAGAGAGTAAAAATAATTAATAAAGTGAGAAACAATTTTTAATTAGTGCCCAAGAACTCAATTCTTGTATGTATAGTCAGGTCAAATGCTTTCTTGTGACTCTTGCAATAAGTAATGATAATCAAATAAATTTTCAATTAGCTGTGATTCTTATGGGAATAACATTTTACACTCAATGTATGAGTAAATAATTTGTGGATATGTATGAAAGAGTTACAAATCATATTTTACATTTGCTGAACTATTGGAAGTACAATTCTCCATTCATCAAAATTTTAGTGATGCCGGGCCATGCTTAATTGAAAATGAAAAACCAGCACCAATTTATTTCATAGGTGACATTGAGTTTGAGTCAAATGAGAGACAAGTGGAGATTTTCCCCATCAATCTTATCCCAAAAGGAAGACTTAGACCTTGCAAAATCACCATAAGCCAATTTTTATTACATAGCATTGAAATCAATTTTATAGTCATTGATTGGAATTTTGGATACGATAAATAAAAGTCTAAGAAAGAATAATTTACAAAACTAATTTCATGACTAATCTTTGTGCTGAGTCTTTATTGCTGCAATTCTAAAGATCCAATCTCATAGTGTCATAGTTCTGGTAGAAGAACAAGAGTGGAAAAAAGAAAAGGCACACAGCTTCTTTGTCTTAGTTATCAACTAAATTAGCAATTTATCCATGAAAATTATTCAATGTCATTATTTTTAAAATCTAATGCTGCATTTAATTCTGTCATCTTTCAATTTACTTGTTTTGAAGCTCAGTTAAGGTTTTTACTTCATTCTGAATAATTAGTTCTATTGTTATTTTATACTGCTTTTTAAATCTCGGGAATATAAAGGTCTACTTTTTCTAATAGAATTACATTGTCACAGTAGTTTAGTGTTTTATATATTTGTATTCACAACAAATATATTTGTACATCCTTTTACTTATCAAGAACTTACATCATATAATGGGTGTTATGTTTTTAGTCAATTGCCCAACTTATTAGTTGGAAGTTGTAGCTTATGTGCATTTAAAATAATTATTGAAGGAGTTTGTACCATTTTAAACTCACCGAGAGTGAAGGAGTGTTCTTATTTCTCCACATCGTCTCTAGAACTTTGAAGTTTTAAGGTTCTTAAAAAATGGTCATTCTGTATGGTGTGAGATGACTCATTGTAGTTTTAATAAGAGTTTTAAGTTTCTAGTTTTTAATTTTGATCCTTTAATCATTTTCAATTATATTTTGTATAAGGTGTGAGATAAGGGTCCTCTTTCTTTCTTTTAGATGTGAATATCCAGTTTTCCCAAGGCCATTTGTTGAATAGGCTATTCTGACCCAGCTGATAGGTCTTGACAGCCTTGTCAAAAGTTAATTGACCATAGATGTGAAGGTTTATTTATGAATTGATTCCATTGGTCAATCTGTCTATCTTTATGCCAGTACCATGTTGTTTTTACGACTGTAGTTAGAATATATGTTTTAAATTCTGGAAGTGAGTTTCCTCCAAATTTGGTCTTTTTTAAGATATCTTTGGTTATTTGGGATCCCTTAGGCTTCCAGATATATTTGACTATAAAGAAAGATATTGGATCTTTTATTGGGATGTCTTTAAATCTATAGATTGGTTTGGGTAAAATTGACATCGCAATGATATTTAGTTTTCCAACCCATGAACACGGCATATACTTCCATTTACTTATGTCTTCATTGGTTGCTTTTAACAATGTTTTATAGTTTCCTGAATACAGGCCCTTTATGTCCTAGGTTAAATTTATTCCTAATAATTGATATTTTTAGTCACTCTTGTAAATGGAATTTTTTTTTTACTTCCACTCAGATTACTCATTATTACTGTATTAATGTATTATCATTATTACTGATTTTTGCATATTAATCCTGTATCCTACTACTTTGAGAATATCATCTATAAATTCTAATAATTTTCTTTTGGAACTTTAAGGCTTTTCTAAGTATAGGAGAGCATATCAGCAAATAACGAAAGCTTTACTATTTTCTTTCCTTTCTGGGTGCATTTTGTTTTTTTAGCCCCCACTTGCTCCAGATAGAAGTTCTAGCACAATACTGATAACAGTGGGGAGAATGGACATCCTTGTCTTGTTTCTGAACTCAGTGAGAAAGCTTTCAGTTTTTCATCTTTAAGAACAATGTCAGTGTGGGGTTTCCATATATGCACTTTCTCATAATGAGAAATTTTCCCTCAATTCCTCTACTTTGGAGCACTGCTATCAAGAAAAAAATGTTGCATTTTGTAAAATGTCTTTTATGCATCAATTAAAATGATCTCATTATTCTTCTTCTTCAATTTATTACAGTAATTGATTTTCATATGTTGAATCAACCTTACATACGCTGTATAAAGCCCATTTGATTGTGATGTATATTTTTTTTTTGCTGTGTATTTGGATTTGTTTAGCAATTATTTTCTTGAGGATTTTTGCATCCATATTCATTAAATAAATTTGTCTTTAATATTCTTTTTTTCCTAATATCTTTATTTGGCTTTGGTATTAAGATATTAGCTTATAGAATGGGTTTGGTAGCATTTCTTCCTGTTTAAATTTTTAGCAGAGTTTAAGAAGATAGTATTAGATCTTTAAATGATCCACAGAATTCAACTGTGTGGCAATCTGGTCCTGGACTTTATATTTTGGAGAGTGTTTTGATGACTGCTTCTATTTCTTTATTCTGATTGGTTTGTTGAGGCCTTATTTTTTTCTTGTGTCAGTATGGCTTATTCATATGTTTCCAGAAATTTGTCCATTTTATCAACATTGTCTAGTTTGTTGGCATACATTTGTTCATAATATTCTCTTATGATATATATTATTTCTTCTGGGTCAATGGTAATGTCACCTTTCACAATTCTAATTTTATTTATTTACATCTTCTCTCTTTTTTTCTTTGTTAATATATTTAAGAGTTTATCAATTTTTTATCTTCTTGAAGAATCAAATTTTAGTTATCTTGATTCTCTCTATTGTTTTATACTGTATTTCAATTATTTCTCTTTAAATTTGTATCATTTCTTTCTTTCTGCGTGCATTGGGATTAGTTTGTTGTTCTTTTTCTAATTCCTCCAAGTGTCCATTTATGTCTTTGATTTTAGTTTTTTCTTCTTTTTTTTTTTTAATATAAGCATTGTGGTTATCTATTTACCTCACAGCACTGCCTTTGCTGTATTCCATAAATTTAGATATGTTGTGTTCTTGTATTTTTATCTTTAAGTATTTACTGATTTATTTTATAATTTTTTAACCCACTGATTAAGACCATATTGTTTAATTTAATATCCATAATATTTACGAATTTTGCTTTTATCTGCCTGTAACTCATTTCCAATTTAATGTATACAGAAAGTGTTTTGTATAATTTACATTTTTTAAATTTACTGAGATCTGATTTATATCACAAAATATGGCCTAACCTGGAGAAAGATCTATGAGCACTTGAAAAAGCCTGAGTGATTATTGTAGAGACATTTTTTCTCCCTTTAGTTTTGCCCGTGTGTATCTCATGCATATTTAGGTCCTAACCTGGTGGTTCCTCAGAAACTAAATATAGAACTTCCATAGGATCTGGCAATCTTGATGCTAGGAATATATTCCAAAGAAATCAAAGCAAGGATTAAAACAGATATTTACACAACAGTGTTCATAACCTCATTATTCAAAATTGCTAAAAGGTGGAAACAATCTAAGTCTCCATCAACTGATGAATGGATCAAGAAGATCTGGTATATTAATATGATGGAATACCATTCAGATGTAAGAAGTAATCAATTCCAGAAGCACATGACAAATTGGAGGAACCTTGAGGAAATAATGTTGAGTGAAATAAGCCAGACACACACAAAAATTAAATACTCTATGGTCTCACAGATATGAACATAGTACAATGAGTACACTTATGGTGTTAGACTATGAAGAGTAGGTTGGTGGGAGATGGAATGTGGGATAAGAAAAGGGAGAAGATGCTCTATTAATAATGTCTTTCATTAGTGTGGTACATTTGTTACAATTGATGAACACATATTGAAGCATTGCTACTAACCATGGTCTATAGTTTACATTATGGTTTACACTTTACACCACACAATTTTATAGGTTTTCACAAAATGCATAATGGCTTGTATCCATCATTGCAATGTCATGCAGAAAAATTCCAACGTTGTCAAAATGCCCCATGTTACATCTATTCTTCTCTCTCTCTCCCTTTAGAACTTCTGATGACCACTGCCTTTATTATTTAATTAATTAACTAATGAATTTTTAAAAGAAACTTTAGATTACATAAATGTTACATAAAAAATATAGGGGATTCCCATATGCTCCACTCCATCCCCCTCCCACCTTTCCAATATTAACAACATCCTTCATTAGTGTGGTGCATTTATTACAATTGATGAACACGTATTGAAGGTTTGCCAATAACCATGGATTATATTTTACATTATAGTTTACATTCTGTTCCATGCAATTTTGTAAGTTATGACAAAATATATAATGGCCTGTTTCCATCATTGCAAAATCATGTAGGACAATCCCAATGTCCTGAAAATACCCCAATATTAAACCTATTTTTCCCTCTCCCTCCAGTCATCTAAAATGGCAGCATAGACAGTACAAGATTACATCTGCTCACAGAAACTTTGAGAAACTAGCAAAACATTTAAAAAATCTGGTGCCTCCCACACACACTATCTGCACTGTTAAGAGTAGACATTCACTCTCATTGTCAGTGCTTGGCTTTGTTCCAGAGGAAGTAGAGTAACCTATAGGTGCATCTGGAATTCATGCATGTTAGTTCACATGCATCCAGAGTTAGTATAAAAGACTGATCCAAAAAATTCCTTTCTCTGTTGATCTCTCAGAATTTTCCCAACTCTTGTATGGATCAAATGCTGTAAGGAACAATTATCAAGGTGGCCTGGATCAAAGGGTCCCTGGCTTTAATACACACAATAGAACACCTGAAAGGTTTGAAGGACATTCTTCTGCTCATAAAGAGGGAAATTTCTAAGATGACAAGCACCAACCCAGGACAAAACACAGGCTTAGAAAAGAAGAAAAGTACTCCATACTTCTTGTAATACTGGTTTTCTTGTTAGGAGGACTAAACTCTAATTAAGAGCTATATTTTTTAAAAAGATGATTTTTGAAGTCTGTGTTAAGTGCATTTTGCTGTGGTTTGTATATTTTTGTTAGCTCCTGTAACTCAAGATGATATATGTCATAGCACTCGCTGGATATAAATGTATGAAACACTCTGCTCAAGGTCTAAAGCCCAGAAATGAAGCAATAAAATATTAAAATGTACTGTGTGCAAGAAATATTTACAAAAATAACAATAAAAGAGAAATAATTGCACATCCAAAAGAATCAGATATAAAATCTAAAAACAATCAAATGAAGAACACCAGTCTTTGGATATATTGTTTGTTCAAAGACATGAATAAATGATCCTCAATACGCTCAAAGTGAGAAAGATAAAAAACAAAGAAACAATTAAAGCACATCATAAAACAATGAATGAACAATATGAGAATCTCAGTTAATGGATAGAAATTTTAAAAAGGAACCAAAGAAAAATATTGAAATTGATGAACACAATAAAAAATAAGTAATTCCCTAGAGGATTAAAAGAGCAGACTAGAGCTGATAAAAAAAATAATCAATAAACTAGAAGAAAAGACAATTGAAATAAATCACTCTGATAAGCAAAAATTGAGAAAAAGAAAAAAGTGAAAATAATTGGAGAGCCTAAAAGATTTGTGGAACAACATCAATTATATTAATATATGCATAATGTGTGTCTCAGAAGAAGGAATAGAAAATGGATCAAAAGGAATATTGAAATACATAATGGCAGAAAACTTTCCAGATTTAATGAAGACATGAATATACACATTCAAGTATCTCAACAAACACAATGCAAAATAAACTTGTACAGAACCAGGTCCAGATAAATTGTAATCAAACTGGTGGTGGATGTAGGATGACTGAGTACCTAAAAGTAACTTTTTTCTCTCCCTGTTGCTAAGATACAAAATAAAGAATCATATGTAAATTATAAGGTAATTATATGTAAATTTGGCACCCTCTCTTGGTGGCAAATTCCATTTCTTGTGGTCAAGAACATTCTGTTGAAGCAATGAAGTTTGAAAACCAACTTCAACCTGTTGGCCAGACCTGCACGAAAGAAGCCCCTGGCTGTCCTCACTTCAATTTACTTAATTAATATGGTAAAACTCCCACTCAAGGGTGGAGTTACTCTCCCCTTTTTGATCATGCAATGTATGTGCAAGCATGATTACCTGATCATACTAGCCATACAATTATATAACTAGCTATACATGTTCAT